>VMDO01026556.1:0-26543 GCA_007922755.1 Pedetes capensis | reverse complement strand
GGGAGGGGGAGGAAAAGAAGAGGAGGAGAAAGAGGAAGAAGAAGAAGAGGAGGAGGAGGAGGAAGAGGAGGAGGTAGAGGAGGAGGAAGAGGAGGAGGAGGAGGAGGAGGAGGAATAATAACAGAAGACTCACCTAGGCATGGAGGCATATTTCTGTCATCCCAGCACTCAGTAGGCTGAGGCAGGAAAATCTCAAGTTTGAGGCCAGTCAGAGCAAATATTGAGACTCTGTCTTAAAACAAGAACAAAATCAAAAACGAAGGAATTTTTAAGTCCAGTGTCACATGGTACATTTTAGGTAAACTATTGTTTGGGATCATCCCAAACTATTGTTAGGGATCATCCAGTTCTGTCCAACTCCAACAGAGACCCTCATATTGTTTTCAATGGCTGATTGTTTCGGGAGTGGATTGCCATGTCCTTCTCCCATTTTTGTAGTGCTAGGGATCAACCAAACATGATTTTCCTTACAGAAATGACAAATATTACTATGCTTCCAAATGCTTATCTAAATTGGAAATATAAATAGAAAATATTTAGAATATTCTAGAATATGAGGGACTCTGAAGACAGCGTAAAACTTTAGAAAATGTAGAAATGATTTTCTATAGTAATTCAATTTATTATAATTATTCACACATATTAAGTGTAAAAATTTGTAAAATTCACTGTGACACTTCCATATATGCACATATTATATATTAGTCTTGTCCATCCATACTTACTCTACTCTTAACCCCCCACCACCTGTCCCAGCATTCTTCCAAGTCCCCAAATGTCCCTTTTAATTTCTTCCCCTTCACTTCTTTGCCCTTCCCCATTTCTAGTGATCACACTTATATTCTGCACTTCTACAAGGTTGATTTATTAATTTCCTTATATAAGTAAGGGGACATTGTATTTATTTTTTTGTGTCTGCCTTGTTTCATGCCAGATAATGCTCTCCAATTTCATTAATTTTGCTACAAATAACAGGATTCAATTCTTTTTTATGCCCAAGTAGTATTCCATTGTGTAAATATACCACTTTATCTATTCACCTGCTTAAGGACATCTGGTTGATTTAATATTTGGGCTACTGTGAATAGTGCTGCAATAAACATGGAGATGCAAGTAAATTTTAGGAATAAATGTATTTTCTCACTTTGTCCCAGTAGTGGAACGGAACAATCATGTGGAAATTTCATTTTTAGAGTTTTGAGGAACTGCCATACTATTTTTGGTAAGAGCTATACCAATTTACTTTCACACCAACAGTATATTAGATTTCCATTTTCTCTGATGCCTCACCAGAATTTATTATTTGTTCTTTTGATGATGGTCATTATAGCTAAGATGAGATAATGTCTCATTGTTTTTTTTTTAATTTTCATTGCTTTAATTAGTGAAAATGAGCATTTTTTCATGTATTTGTTGGCTATTTGGCTTCTTTTGAGACGTGATTATGTAATTCTTTACCCCATTTTAAGAATATTTTGTTGTTTTTTTTTTCTTTTTCTTTTTTTGTCGTTGTTTGGTGTTCATCTTTTTGAGTTCCTTATGTATCCTGTAGGCCAAATCCCCCTTGGATGTACTATTTATAGATATTTTCTCCCATTTTGTAAATTTTCTCTGAATCCTGTTGAGTGTTTCCTTTGCTTTACAGAAACTTTTCAACTTGATATAATCCCATTTGTCTACTGCCACTTCTGCTTCCTACGCTTTTGAGGTCCTATCTAAATAAGTGTTCCCTGCACCAATGTAAAGTATTTCCACTATATTTCTTGTAGTAATACTCCTGATGAACATAGATTCAAAAATTCTCAAAAATTTCAATAAAATACTTTAAACCAAACTCATCAGCATATCAAAAATATAAGCCATTATCAGATGAGATTTGTCCCAGGGATTCAAGGATGGTTAACATAAAAAAAACTCAATAAATGTAACACATCAAAAGAAGGAAGGACAAATCTATATGATCATTTTAACAGAAGCAGAAGAGAACGTTTTAAGAGATTTAACATTCCTTCATGATAAAACTTAAAAAATAAGTATAGAAAGAACATACCAGAAATTAATAAAGGCTACATGTAAACCCATAGCCAATTTAATACTGAATGAGGAAAACAAAGTGTTTCCTCTAAGATTGAGAATGAAACAACAATGTGCACTTTCACTACTCTTATTAATATTATATAGAAATGTCTTTTTTTTTTTTTTTTTTTTTTTTGCAGTACTGGGGGTTGAACCCAGGGCCTTGTGCTTACATATTTTGCAAGTACTGTACAACTGAGATGCACCCTCAGCCCATCTTTTTACTTTTTGAGACAGGGTCTCATTAAATTGTGCAGGTTGCCTCTGGTCTCCAACTTGCAATCCTCCTGCCTCCTCCTCCCTAGTCGTTGGGATCACAGACATGTGCCACTGTGCCTTTTTCAGTACCAGAAGTAGTAACAAGAGAAATTAAGCAAAAAAAAGAAATAAAGGACATCCAAATTGGAATAGATGACATTAAATTGTTCATGTTTGTGGATGACATGATTCTATACATGGAAAATCTAAATACACCATCAAAAATGATTGTTGTTGTTAGGTGCCATCAATAATTCTTAGACCTTATAATGACTTTAATGAAGTAGCAGTATACGAAATCAATGTATTAAAAATAGTAGCATTTCTATACACAGTGAACTTGCTCAAAAAGAAATTAAGAAAGCAATACCATTTGTAGTAACTACAAAAAGAGTAAATCTAATGAAGGAAGAGAAAATATCTTTTACAATGAAAACTATAAAATGCTGGTTTTGTAGAAGCTATAGAAATGTTTTAGGAATTTTCTTTTGCCAGGAAAGAGTGATGTGTGTGTACAATTTTCATGATTAGAAAATAAATTTTATATCAACCCTACTAAGCATGTATTAAGGTCAGCACAAAGGACCAGATTATAAAATAAGACTTAAGCTACTCAAGAGTTTTTACAGTTTAAAGTTTTATTAACAATTTCAAGTAACAAGTGTTTAAAGGACACTATGAAGTATGGACATGTACAGAATTTTCAGTGTACCTTTCTACCCACCTTAGATGCAGTTTCCCAAGGTAAATAGAGATTTCAAGTTAGGGAAATGTGTGATCTCCTCACTTAAATGATTAGGAACCAATTCAGTTTTGACCTGTCTTTTTTTTATTCAAATAGATTTATAATTTTTGTAATATTCCCCAGAGAGCTATCCCCCATTGTTACATAAATTCCAGGTTCATTTACCAAAATCGCTCCTAGATAAAAGATATATTGTTGTTTTTGTTAGGTGCCATCAAGTCTAATCTGAGTCATAGCGACCCTGTGTACAGCAGATCGAAACACTTGCTGATTCTGTGCCAGGCAAACGATCTTATTTATGTTTAAGCCCAATTGTTGCAGACACCGTTTCAGTCAATCCGGTGGAGAGTTTTCCTATTTTGGGTTGACCTGCCACTCTCCCAAACATGATGTCTTTCTCTAGGGATTGATCTATCCTGACTACATGTCTGAAATATGTAAGATGCAGTTTGGCCATTCTTGCTTCCAAGGAGCACCCTGGTTGCACTTCTTCTAGGACAGATTTGTTGGTTCTTCTGGCAGTCCGTGGTATATTCAATAGACATCTCCAGCACCACAATTCAAAAGCATCAATCCTTTTCCTGTCTGTCCTGTTCAATATCCAGCTTTCACAACCATATGATGCGACTGAAAATACCATGGCATGAGTCAGATGCACCTCCGTCTTCAATGTGAATGTGACATCTTTGCTTTTCAATACTCTAAAGAGATCTTTTGCCACAGCTTTTCCTAGAGCAATGCATCTTTTGATTCCTTGACTGCTGCTTCCACGGGTGTCAATTATAGAGACAAGCAAAGCAAAATCTTGGACAACCTCAATCTTTTCTCCATTTATTGTGAAGTTGCATGGTGACCCAGTTGTAAGGATTTTTGTTTTGTTGATGTTTAGTCATAACCCATATTGAAGGCTATGATCTTTGATCTTCTTCAGTAAATGTTTTAAATCTTCTTCACTTTCAGCAAGCAGAGTGGTGTCATCTGCATAACGCAGGTTGTTAATGAGTCTTCCTCCAATCTTGATGCTGCGTTCTTCCACATAAAGTCCAGCTTCTCAGATTATTTGCTCAGTGTATAAATTAAAGAGATAGGGTGAAAGTATACAACCCTGACACACACCTTTCTCAACTTTAAACCACTCAGTGTTTCCTTGTTCTATTCGAACAATTGCCTCCTGGTTCATGTACAGATTTCTCATGAGCACAATTAGGTGTTCTGGTATTCCCATTTTCCGAAGTGTTATCCATAATTTGTTATGATCCACACAATCAAATGCCTTTGCATAGCCAATAAAATATAGATAGACATCTTTCTGATATTCTCTGCTTTCAGCAAATATCCACCTGACATCAGCAATGATGTCCCTGGTTCCCTGCCCTCTTCTGAATCCCGCTAGATTTTCCTGTAATACCATGTATTTAATTTTCATATAAAGATTTCTTACTTGGATTTATCATTAGTTTGTTTGCCAGAAGATCATTTACTCTGTTCACAATGACCTTAGACCAAATTTAACAAATTTTCTTTGAGGTGATATTAAATCCCTAGCTTCCACAGACCATCTACTTTAATTGGAAATTGGACCAACCCAATGAAGGAGACATAAGTAGTAACTTCAGGTAACAATAAGCAATAGTATATCACTGGATATTAATGGTAAATTGCTACCAGAAGAATCAACAGAAAATATGGTAAGCTACAAAATATATTTACTTTACAAAGAATTGTACAAGAATCTGGAACATACCTAGGGCATGGTCATTATACAGATACAGCTCTAAGTTTTCAAATAGTACAAAGCTTGAATTTATCTTTACTATATTCTAAATTCTCCCTATCAGCCATCAAAAATCCTATAAATAACAGAGAAGCACTGACATAGTGCTGATCATGGTACAGTTTAAGGCAGTGCTTCATTTTTTTGTACATAGCATCACTATAAATTGGACCCTACTGGATGAACCTAATAATATATTCTAGTACAAATCCCTCAAATGTTTTTAGTCATGTCACTTCAGAATATGTAAGCTAATTTGACAAGCTTCAGAATTATCAAAACTTTATTTTTTTACCTTTAGTGAAAAATATACAAATTTCTCTTAGGAAGCATATAGAAGTAAATAGCTGACAGAAAAAGTAATGTTGCTTTCAAGCTTTGAAAAGTATTACAAAAATGGATATTGGTAGCAAAATACACCTTATGCAATAAAAAGGAAAATATAACAGGAGCATTTAATTGACTCCCACTGTGTATTATTAAATATGTAGTTGTTGGCTATAATCACTCATATTTTAAACAGTTTAATTTATTTAAAACAAATGCTAGTAATCATATATCTAAATTTTTTAACAAATTTGTATAAATATTTTCAACAACATTCCTTTGATTATTTGGTTGATGCCTTGTTAAAACAAAAGTGAATAGGTTCATAAATTCAAATATCAATATAAAAAAAACCTGCAGACTTACCACTATGGGTTCCAATCCCATCAGATCACTCAAGCTAAGCAGTGTCAGGCCTGGTTAGTACTTGGATGGGAGACCTGGGAACACCAGGTGCTGTAGGCTTGGGAATAGGGCCCCACAATCCACTCCCCAAAAATAATCAGCCATAGAAAATCCTATGAATAGCAGAGAGGCACTAATAATACTGTTTCACCTGTAAGGGTCACTGTGAGTTGGACACTAACTTGATGGCACCTAACAACAACAACATAAAAAATTGAATTTTAATAATTATTTTTCTTCTAAATTTAACCAGCCTAAGAAAGAACTATGAAAAATTAATAAAGAAAGGGTACAAGTTGCATTAATTGGATCAGGTGTTTCAAAATTGAATTTAAAGTTACTTTACAGAAAACATTCCTACTTGCTTTTCTACCTCTCATAGATACAAATAAAAATAAGTAAAACTATATACAATGATGATTAATATAAACTACTTTAATTTTGACTTTGTTAAAAGTTATTAACATATCTGCTAAGGGCGCTGGTGCACGCCTGTAATCCCAGCGACTGGAGAGGCTGAGAGAAGAGGATCGCAAGTTCCAGGCCAGAGGCAGTCTGCATAATTTAATGAAACCCTGTTTCAAAAAGTTAAAAAATGGGCTGGGGGTGCAGCTCAGTGGTACAGCACTTGCAAAGCATGCAAGCGCAATATGCTGGTTTCGACCTCCAGTACCATGCAAAAAAAAAAAAAGTTATTAAAGTATCTACTCCCTCATATAATAGAACTCTCTGTAAGTTATGTGATTTTCTAAGATGGAGTAACTACTTATGGGAAGAATTTACCATGTAGCCCGGAATGGAGGCACAAACCTGTACTCCCAGCAACTTGAGAAGTGGAGTCAGGAGGATTGCAGGTTCAAAGCCAGAGGCAGCTCAGTGGTAGAGCTACTTGCAAAGTACCCATGAGGCCCTGAAATCAGAGCCCCAGTATGAAAAAAAAAAGTAAAGAGAAGAAAAGAAAAGAATAACAGAAAAGAAAAGAAAGAAAATGAAAAAAGAATTTATCATACAAATTTTAAAGGGGGGATTGTTTTAAGGAATTTCCAACCATTATTTAATATTTGTCCCTTTTTTCTTTGGGTATAGTTTTCTAGGCAAACCACGATGAGACTGTAGAATAGTGAGAGTATACTTCTCTGGTCATTAATTTTGGTGCCAATTTGAGAATTTGTGCTGTTTAAAGATAATATTTTGTAGTAACCTCTAATAATTATTCAGAGTTGAATTTATTTTCAAAGATTTAAGGATAATTATTAGAATGCCAAGATCACTGTAACTGAGACACCAAAGGATATGTTGATCTTCTTTAACTTAATATTGGCTCTTTGTTATTTTCATTTAAATTTAGATATCTTGTAGACATGGTAATCTCAAATAACAGACTATGTTTTGTCTTTTGTAAATAACCGTTCTCTTTTGCCGTACTTAATCTAGATTAGGCAAGATTTGTATCTATTAATATGTATTTCATATGTGTACTATTTAATAGTATAAATATGTGTAGTATATTTTTATATACATACCATTTATTAATTTAATAGTTTGTATATTGCTGTTGTTGCTGTTGTTGTTAGGTGCAGTCGAGTTGGGTCTGACTCAGAGAGCCCCTATGTACAATAGACAAAAACTACTTGACATTGTGCCATGCCTGTCTTCTGTTGTTGTTGTTTGGTGGCATTGAGTTGAGTCTGACTCCTTATGTACCTTATGTACAACAGCAACCTTATGTACAACAGAATGAAACACTTCCTGTCACGGGTACATGATTTTTGTTTTTAATCCCACTGTTGTAGCCACTATGTCAATCCATTTAGTTTAGAGTCTTCCTTTTTTTCATTGACCTGCCATTCTCCCAAACACGGTGTCCTTCACGAGGGATTGATCCCTCCTTACAACATGTCCAAAATATGTAAGATGCAGTCTAGATATCCTTGTTTCCAAGGAGCACTCTGGTTGCAATTCTTCTAGGATGGATCTGTTGTTTTTGTTTTTGTTTTTTGTTTGGTTTGGTTTGGTTTTTGGCAGTACATAGTATATTTGAAATATTCAGATCCAGCACCACAATTCAAAATGTCACTTCTCCTGCCTTCCTTATTCAATATCCAGCTTTCACAAGCATTGGATGTGACTGAAAATACCATGGTACGAGTCAGGTGCACTTTCCTCTTCAATGTGACATCTTTACTTTCAACACTTTAAAGCAATCTTTAGCAGCAGCTTTTCCCAATGCAATGCATCTTTTGATTTCTTGACTGATACTTCCATGGGTGTTGACTGTAGAATCAAATCATAGAGAAAACATGTTCAGTTTTTCTGAATTTAGTGTGATGTCTAGTGTTGGCTGGACATATATAACAATTACTCCATTGAGATATGTTCCTTCCTTACCTAATTTACTGAAGGTGAAGTGAAATGATGTTGCTGAAATGAAATGTTAGATTTTATCATATGCTTTTTCCTGCATCTTTTAAGATAATATGGTTTTATATGTCATCTCTTGATATGATGTACTGATTTAATTACATACTTTGCACTATGTTTAAATGCCTGGGTTAAATTCCTATTGGTTGTTTTATATCTTCCTTGATGTGCTGCTGGATTTAGGTTACTACAGCTTTGTTGAGAATCTTTGCATCCATGTTCATTAGTAATCTCATCGTAGTTTTGATTATTGTAACATTCGTGTAGTCCTAATATCCATGTAATGCTGGCATCAAAGAATTTGGAATAGTTCTTTATTTTTCTCCCTCCCTCTCCTTCTTTCTTTCTCTTTCTTTCTTTCTTTCTTTCTTTCTTTCTTTCTTTCTTTCTTTCTTTCTTTTCAGTATTGTGGGTTGAACCCAGGGCCCTGTGCTTGCATGCTTTGCAAGTGCTGTACTACTGAGCTGCATCCTCAGCCCATTTTTTTACTTTTGGGGACAGGGTCTCACTAAATTATGCAGACTGCCTCTGGTCTGGAACTTGTGATCCTCCTGCCTTTGCCTCCAGAATTGTTGGGATTACAGGTGTGCACCACCGTGCATTCCACTTGAGTTTCCTATTTTCCAGTTTTTTGGACTAGGTTTCTAAAGGAAGGAGGGAGTGAGAGAAGGAGAGAGAGAGAGAGAGAGAGAGAGAGAGAGAGAGAGAGAATCTTTCAAAGTTTGGTAAAATTCAGCATTGAAGCCATTCAGTCCAGGGCTTTTGCTTTTCTTAGGAGGAATATTTTTTATTACAGATTCAGTTGCATTAACACTTATTCATTTGTTCGGATTTCCCCTCTGTTCATGGTACAATTTTTGTAGGTTATATGTGTCTAAACATTTACCCATTACTTCTAGATTTTCAAATGTGTTGGCATATAGTTCTTCATAATATTCCTTAATGATCTTTTGATTTTTTTAAAAAATTGTTCTTTTCTTTTTCTTGGTTAGTCTAAGGAAAGCTTTGTCAACTATTGATATCTTTTTAAAAATTCAATCTGTTTTGTTGGCCTTTTGTATCTTTTCATTTTCTATGTTGTTTTTTCTCTGATCTTTTTAAATCTTTCCTTCTACTAATTTTAGATTTTGTTGTTGTTTCTCTAGCTCTTGTATTGCAATATGTAGTTGTTTATTTGAAATCTCTCTCTCTCATAGACATTTATTGCTTGCATCTTCTTAATTATGCTTTTGCTCTATTGCTTGGGTTTTTGTAATGCATTTTCACTTGTCATAAGATTATTTTAAATTTCTTTTGATTTTTTTCATTGATCCAAGGTCACTCATGAACATCACATTTAATTTCCATGTATTTATATTACTTCTAAGTTTCCTTTTTTATTGATTTCTTATTTTATTCCTTTATAATTAGGTAAGTCACATAATATGATTTTGAGGTTTTTGGTTTTTATTTTGTTGGTATTTATTTTGTGACTTAATACATGACCAAGATTAGAGAATTTATATCATCTATACCATAATTTAAAGTTTATTATTTGATTTTTTTTTTTGCCTGGATAGTCTACCCACATATTCAAGCAGGGTAATAAAGTTTCAATTACTATTTTATTGAAATATATCCCTCTTTTAGATCTAATGATTATTTCATATAAAGGGGTGTTTCATCAATGGGTGCATATTACCCATGGTTGCTCTTTCATTCTGTTGAATCCACTTCCTTGGTCATAATATGGAGACATTCTTTGCCTCTTGCTGCAGTGTTGGATTTAAAGACTATTTTGTTGAATATGGAAATAGCTACTCCTGATTGATTTTGGATTCCAGTTGTATGGAATACCTTTCTAGATACCTTCAATGTAAACATATATACATCATTACTGATTAAGTGAATTTATTGTAGGTAGTCTGCCATTCAGTCTTTCTTTCTTCTTTCTTTCTTTCTTTCTTTCTTTCTTTCCTTTCCTTTCCTTCTTTTGAATTCAGACAGTCTAAATCTTTCTATTAGGGAATTTAATCGAGTTTCATGAAAAATTATTGATTGATAAAGACTAGCTCCTATCATCTTGTAAACTTTTTTTCTGCTTATTGTATATATTTTTGTCCTTTTTGTTCTCTTTCTTTGTAGTTATTGGTTTTCTATGTTGATAAGTTTGGGTTCTTTTTCTTTTTTGTGTATGAGCTCTATTATTGAGTTTGATACTTTTATGCATTTTCCTTATGATAATTCTTTTTCTTTTTCTTCTAGATATAGGACTCCCTTGGGCCTTTGTTTTAAGTCTAGGATGGTGGTGATCATTTTCCAAAGTTGTTGTCATGGAAATATTTTATTTCTACATCACTTCTGAATATCAGTTTTGCTGATTATAGTATTCCTGGTTAGCACTGTGTGGGTTGCACACCTCTCGGTCTGGCCCTGATATTTGGTAGGGAGGTGACACCAAGCACACAGATATCTAAACACAAATCACTTGAGACCCTCGTGTGAGGGGCATGGATTCACGGACTCCTGTGGCCCTCCGGAATGCCACAAGAGGAGAAGGGGAGAAAGGAAAAGCCTCAGGTGTTTTTGCCTTGTGGGGACCAAAACCAGCTCTTTATTCCCCCCCACACCTCTCTCTCTCTCTCTCTCTCTCTCTCTCTCTCTCTCACTCTCTCTCTCTCCTTCCCTCTTTCAGTCTGCCCTGACAAGGGCAAGGAGAAACCTAAACAAATTTTGCAGCATCCCTTGTTCAAGTGCCACCTCTATGTTGGACAAGCAAGAGAAAGGAAAAACCTCCGTCTCTCTCTGCCCTGACAAGGGCAAAGAGGAACCTAAATAAGTGTTACAGACTGACAGCTGCAGCTCTTTCTGCTGCCTCGGGGGCAGCTGTGGCTCTTCTGCCTCCAACACTGGGACCAGAGACTGTCCTCAGCTTCTGTCCCTAGAGGCTGGGCAAAGGGATTGTCCTCAGCTTGTTTGTAGTCCTTGAGAGTGCCATCTAATTGTCCTGGTCTTAGTGGTCACAAGGACAGATGCTTCTGTGTTGCTGGTCAAATCCAGAGAGAGTTCTTTCTTTGTCAGTGGTCAGACAGAGAGAAAGTTTCCAGGAGGAAGCTAGCAGCCAGCAGCATCACCACCAGCAGCCCCATCATCTCCAGTCTCATAGCTCTCAGCATTACCATCAGTAGCAGCAGCTCTCCATCTTCACATGCAGAGCAAGCTTTGTTTATATAGCCCTTGGGTAACTAACTGCCTTAACTGCTTCAAGGTGGCAATCAGATGGGGTCATAAGGGGCTGGGTGCAACCAATTTAGGAGTGACATTCCAATAAAGAGTGAAATTAGATGTCACTCCTTTGGTAATCAAGGGAAGATTTTTGATTACCAATCGGGGTAAGATGAGGGTTGAATAATTCCTTATAGCGTGGTATTTTTTTCTTTCAAGTCTTTGATTATATCATGCCATTATTTTCTAGCCTATAGGATTTCTTGTAAGACACATGCTGTTAGTCTAATAAGGATTTATTTTTCTATGGTTTGATACTTTTGTACTTTATAGAATTATGTCTTTTTAATGGACTTTTCCTAGTGTGACTATAATCTGCCTTGGAGAAGACCTTATTTGGTTGAACTTTTTGGAGTCTCTTGGGCATCCTAGACATGGATGTCCATATCCTTTCCAAAAATTTGGAGGTTTTCAGCTATTATTTCACTAAATATATTTTCTATGTATTTTCTCTTGTTTTCTCTTTATTTGTCACTTGTAAGGTAAAACTTGTTCTCTAAATTGTGTTTCATAAGTCTCATAGGATTTCTCCACCATTTTTATTTTTTTTTCCAGTTTTGTGTATAACTGGGTTGTTCCAAAAGAATTATCTTCAAGCTCAGAAATTCTTTCTTCTGCTTGACTTAGTATGATGCCATGGCTTCAACTACATTTTCTACTTCATTTATTGAGTTATTTGGCATCAAAATTTGTGGATTGTTTCTATTATGTTGTCTGTCTCTTTGATGAATTTCTCATTAGATCATGCATTGCTTTCTTAATTTCATTGAAGGCTTTGGGGCTACCCAAATGCTTCCTGCAATTTCAGGGACCAAGTTGCTAAGTGTGGTCTGCCTTGCAGCATAAATTCATGACATGAAGAAATCTGGAGATGTTTTTAATGTTAAGAACATTAATTCTAAAAGAATATTATATTATAAATGAGTTACATATGAAACATCAAGGTGAAAAGGCAAGTATTAGGAAGTATTTAACTCTTCAATTTCTGTTCTGCAAAATAAAAATGACATACATAGATAGAAAGAGTGTCCTCTTCACTCTTTATCACTTGTTATATATATATGACAAAAAGAATATAAATGGGATGGAGACAACAAATACAGCTCTGTACATAGTCAGAATGTGATACTTTTAAGAGATGAAGAAGTAATTGCTAAGTTTTCACCTCTTTCCTTATAGATAGATATTTAATTATACATAATTATACATGTTTAAGATTGATTTGATGGGAGGTAATAAAGTCATAGGTATAAATATGTCCACCTGCAGAGAAAATAGATAATAAAAAACCTGAATCCAGACATGTATTTCAATATTTACTGGTATGAGAAAAATAAGACTAGAAGGGAGACATAGTGGATCAATTTGCAACTCCATTTCTCATGACAGGTCTGTGTCACTCAAGGAATCATAACATATTCTAATAGGATCACACTAAGTTTTCATCATTAAGATAGTATATGCCTCAAGGCATGGATAAACCACAGGCCAAACAGTTGGAATTATTCTCCATACATAGCTTCAAAAACATTCAAAAGCAGATGAAGAGGGAAAGTCAAAATTATAACATAACTGAAAAAGAGGTTGGAATTTTCCTTGATGCATCAGAAAAGATGATGGGTTTAGCTGCAAAACAAATATAAGGGTTTCTGGCAAGAAAGTAGGCCAATTATAAAACTAAATGAAGAAACTTTGCTCGAAGGGCAACCGCCACATCAGCATAGAGAATGAACTGCAGAAATGAAGTTCCTCTGTTGGAACTGCTCAGAGTTATGGTTCCCTTGCTATTAGAGCTGCTTTGTTAAATTGTTGTACAAGAAATGTAAATTTATATAAACAAGCCCCCCAGCAGCTAGGTAAAAAGTGAGGAAGTTTTAAATCCATCAACACTAATTGCAAATATAGATATGATGAGGCATATAGAGAAACTGAAGAGTAAATTAACAAAAATGAAAGGAGAGAAAGAAAAAGGAGAAATGCATTTAATCTATAAAATTATGTAAAGTAAATGGGGTAGTATAGGCTATAAAATTTTGTGCAAAAATATTAAAGTGCAACAATTTTTTTCTATCTTTGTGTTCAGAACACTTGCTGACTTTTTTTTTTTTTTTTTTTTTTTTGGTACTGAGTGTTGAACCCAGGGCCTCACGCTTACATACTTTGCAAGTGCCGTGCCACTGAGCTGCACACTTAGCCCATTTTTTTAACTTTTTGAGACAGGGTCTCTCTAAGTTAAGACAAGACTGCCTCTGGTCTCGAACTTGCGATCCTCTTGCCTCCACCTTCTGAGTCTCTGGGATCACAGGCGTGCACCACTGTGCCCATGAAAGCCTTTTCAATTTAACTTTCTGCTCTGACCTGTGATATGCTTTTGAAAGGGACATGAGCAAATGAGATGTAAGCATTTGAAAAATGATCTTCTCTTGCAGCTCATGAAACCCTGCCTCCCTGTAAGAAATATGTGCTAACTTGGATATGAAACATGAGTGATCCTAGTCACCCCTTGACTAAAGTCTACAGTGAACCATCTGCAAGATATGTAGGTATAGCCTTTAGCAGTATCCTCTCTCAGAGAGATCAGCCTAGAGCAATGAGCATGTTACAGAATGAAAGATATTCCCATAAAAATCATCCGTTTAGTAGTTTTAAGTCACTTAAAGTTTAAGTCAGTAAGTTTTTAAGTGATTATGTGAAATAAAGCATGTTGTTGTTGTTAGGTGCCATCAAGTCAGTATCCCACTCAGAGCGACCCTCATAGGGTTTTCAATGGCTGGCTGTTTTCAGAATTGCCTTGGGAGTGGATTGCCAGGTCCTTCTCCCATTTTTGCGGTGCTGGGAATCGAACTTGGGACCTCAGAGACTGCAGCACAGCACTCTACCAACTGAGCTAAATCCCAGCCCGAATAAAGTATACGAGTCAAGAATTTTTTATGTTAAAGGTTCAAAAGAATGTAGCTGACTACTTCTCTATTTGTTTATCTCTTATTATGGTCTAAGTGATACAGATCTGAGCAAACTCACATAAAACTTGAGAGTCATGCTTTATAGAAAGGGTGGATAATATTTTCAAAGTACTAATACCAAGCTTTAAGTAGTTTTAAAACATGTTGGATATTTAGTAAATATCTCTTGCATAAAAACAGTAAACACCCGCAAAAAATATAAAATATGTATAAGAGTTGGATATCTCATATTATACCAAAGGGAGGGGGTACAGGGAATTGCTTATAAAGAAAAATACAAAATAGTTATTTTGTAAAATGTTCAAATAATAATATGTCAAGATTTGCAGAATGAATCTAAAGCTATACTCAAATAAAAATGCTCAGTTTAAATATGTTCTTCCTTAGATTGCTTAAAGTCAAATAATCAAGCCAATAAATGGTCAAGTGATATTTAGAAAACATAATAGAGACACCCCAAAGGGACAAATGTTTCTTGAGAGCATAACAGTGAATAGAAAGAAAAAATAGAAGCTTCTCATTTCCCACAGCCATCCTTTATTTGTAACATTCCCAAGTTAGTCTTATTCACATACTGGATTTTCCAATAGTATCTCATTTGAATAAAGGATTAAGGCTACAAAATGTTAGACAAAAACTCACCTCACAGTAATGTTGCTTGTGAATATTGATGCAATTATTATAAATAAATGCTGGTCTGATATAAACATAAAATAATAGCATATCAAGTATTGATCTTGGTAAGCATACTACAATGGCTTGCTGTTATAAATCTATAAAAAATAGTATGCAAAACTTGTATTAGTCAAAAAGTGCAGCAAGATTAAAACATCTTTATGAACATGAAAGTTAACTTAATTAAATTCATCATGCATTACTGATGAAAAGTCACTTTAGGTAAATAAGACCAAAATAATTACAAAGACAAGAATAAGACAAAACTTTGGTACCACTACACTTACCTACTCTGCTTGCTGAAAGTGAAGACGATTTAAAACATTTACTGATGAAGATCAAAGATCATAGCCTTCAATATGGGTTACGAATAAACATCAACAAAACAAAAATCCTTTCAACTGGGTCAGCACGCAACTTCACAATAAATGGAGAAAAGATTGAGGTTGTCCAAGATTTTGCTTTGCTTGTCTCTATAATCAACACCTGTGGAAGCAGCAGTCAAGAAATCAAAAGACTCATTGCTCTAGGAAAAGCTGTGGCAAAAGATCTCTTTAGAGTATTGAAAAGCAAAGATTGAAGATGAAGGTGCATCTGACTCAAGCCATGGTATTTTCAGTGGCATCATATGGTTGTGAAAGCTGGACATTGAACAAGGGAGACAGGAAAAGGATTGATGCTTTTGAATTGTGGTGCTGGAGACATCTATTGAATATACCATGGACTGCCAGAAGAACCAACAAATCTGTCCTAGAAGTGTAACCAGAGTGCTACTTGGAAGCAAGAATGGCCAGACTGCGTCTTACATATTTCAGACATGTAGTCAGGATAGATCAATCCCTAGAGAAAGACATCATGTTTGGGAGAGTGGCAGGTCAACCCAAAAGAGGAAAACTCTCCACCGGTTGGACTGACACAGTGTCTGCAACAATGGGCTTAAACATAAATAAGATCGTTTGCCTGGCACAGAATCAGCAAGTGTTTCAATCTGCTGTACATAGGGTCGCTATGAGTTGGACTTGACTCGACAGCACCTAACAACAACAACAACAACAACACTTACCTAAATAGTTCTAGAAATTCATTGCAATATAATAAGAGAAAAATTATAATCAAGATAACTAATTAAAAGAAAGCTGGGATTTAGCTCTGTTGGTAGAGTGCCATTCTGCAGTCTCTGAGGTCCCAGGTTTGATTCCCAGCACTGCAAAGATGGGAGAAGAATGTGGCAATCCACTCCCAAGATAATTCTGAAACAATCAGTCATTGAAAACCCTATAAGGGTCTCTGAGTCGGACATGACCTGATGGTACCTAACAACAATAACAATTGAAAGAAAGAAAGAAAATAATTACTCTCTATAAATTTTAACATAGCTTCTTCAGAAAACCCAAGAATACTTGCTACAAAACTGAAGAACTATCCTAAATATTGAGTAATCTGGACACTTTTAAAATAGGTTAAAAATAGCTAATAGCTATGGCTTCCAACATAAAAACTATGAATAATTTTAAAACAATCATAACTATATATACATATATATTAGCATTGAAATTCATAAGAATACCTATTAAAAGAAATAGTAAAATTTATAAAATGAAACCAATAAACTTTTTAAGAGCAATAAAAGTATAGTTGAGTAAACATAAGAAATTTCATGGTTCTGCCAGGGAATATTAAATATACTAAAGATGCCCACTCTGCTTTAATTAAGTAACAAATTCAATGCAGTTTCAGTCAGCTATTTTTTCACAACTAACAGCATGAAATGTATATGTGTGCACCCACACATGCAGGTGTATGTGTTATATATTTACATACACACACGCACATAATTTCAGTAAAGTTCAGAAAGTCTGCATTAACTTGAAGAGCACAATTATTTAACAATTTGGAAAAGTTCATGTATTAGTTTACTTCCTGTCAGACAATTCAATATAAAAATATTTATATCTGAAAGAACCACTGTTTAAAGAAAGTAAGGGAAATGACAATATGGGAAAGACTTTCTACATATATATAAAGGTTGGAGTGGGATTAGGTTAGTTGGTAGAGTGCTGCTATACAGGCTCTGAGGACCAGGATTTGATCCCAAGCAACACAAAAATGGGAGAAGGACTTAGCAGCCCACACCCAAATCAATCAGCCATTGAAAACCCCATGAATAGCAGAGGAGCTCTGACACAGTTCCAGGCATGACCCATTGTTGGGTAGTTTTTTATTCTGTTGTACATAGGATCACTATGAGTTAGACTCAACTTGACAGTACCTAATAGCAACAATATACAAAGGTTAAGGTTTTAAATTTGTGAATATCTATATTTGAAAAGATAGGCCCCCAAATTTAAAAATGCAAATGGATAATTGGCATAGAGACTCTGTTCACCTTAGCTTAACTGGTCAATGAGAGCATGTTTTCCACTGGAATGGCTGAAGTAGATGGATATGACTGTAAAGATTGATATAGCTAGTATGGAGAGAGCTTTTGTGAGGACTGATCCATGCACACACACAAATGAAACAAAGAAGTGGAGAAAAAGACTCTGGGTGTAGCTTTGCTAAAGACCAGTTCTTCACAACATTGTGTTTGGTAGTAAGTGAGGAAATAAATTATTTTTAATATTAAAGAAAGATTAATTTCCCTACTAAGCAAATAAAGATGATTATGATTATCAAAATTCAGAATGAACATGATAAAAATTTTCCCAATCTTTTAATTAAATGTGACAATGAAATTTGTGATATTTTTCTTTTTTTTTATTAGAGGGTTTGGCAATATTTACTAATCATCTCAAAAAAGTTGAAATTATTTGACCAAGTAACCTCTTCCCTTGACAAGCACTATTGTTGTTGTTAGGTGCAGTTGAGTCAAGTCTCACTCACAGTGACCATATGTACAATAGAACAAAGCACTCCCTAACACTGTGCCATGCCCACCAATCTGTCAGTGCTTCTCTGCTGTCCACAGGGTTTTGAAAGGCTGGCTGTTGAGGAGTGGGATGCCAGGTCCTTCTCCCATTTTTGAGTTGCTGGGGATCAAACCTAGGACCTCAAAATATGCAGAACATGCCAGGTGCGGTGGTGCACACCTGTAATCCCAGTAGCTCGGGAGACAGAGGCAGGAGGAGCACAAGTTCGAGACCAGAGGCAGTCTGGTCTTAACTTAGCAAGATCCTGTCTCAAAAAGTTGAAAAATGGGCTGAGGGTGCAGCTCAGTGGTCCAGCACTTGCAGAGCATGTAAGTGCGAGGCCCTGGGTTCAACCCCCAGTACCACACACACACACACACACACAATATATATATATATATATATATATATATATATATATATATATATGCAGAACATGCACTCTATCTACTGAGCTAATGATACTGTGTGAATAATCAATATGCATGCAAAAACATGTACATAAGAATAGTAATATAATTATTTTTAACAAATGAAAATGAAAATATCTATACTTTTAGTAGTAGAGATTGCTTTAATTAATCATGGAAAATTATTATGACAAGAAAATTTTTAGAAAAAAATGTGATGAAATGTAAAATCTTTGCTAATATCCTGTTAATCAAAAGAGATTTTATTATGTGTGCATCATATTTTAAAAAATAAGAATTAAATATATATTTTCCAAACTTTTTTAAATGAACATCTCCAAACCTGTAATTTAAATAAAAAGAACATTTATTATTAAAATTAGATGGATCCATGGAAGGAAGAACGAGATGGATTCATGGAGACTTGGAAGAAAAAGAAGGAAAGAGAAGAAGCTTACCATTTAAAAATACACCTAAAAGTGAGTTAAATATATATTTTACACCTTGATAGCTTGAATTTTTTTAACTTCTTGAAAGAAAAGTGAAAGAATGAGAGAAATAGGGAAAAAATAGCAATACTTTTGTGTTCTGCTAAAAGTAGAGGAAATTAAAAATGTTTTCCGTACATAGACATATGTTATTGTGGTGGTTGTTGTCAGGTGCAGTTGAGTCCTGTCCCACTCATAGCAACCCTCTTAAGGTTTTCAATGGCTGATTTTTTCAGAATTGTTTCGGAAGTAGACTGACACATCCTTCTCCCCTTATTGCTGTGCTTGTGATGGAAGCCAAATCCTCAGAAAGTGCTAAGCAGCACTCTACCAACTGAGCTAAACCCCAGCCCAACATTTAGCACCATATCTATATTTATGTATGTATATGTATTTCAATCTTTAAATTATTTTATTATTTTAATGAAGTTGAATTTTCTGTTGCTATTATAATAGAAATGCCCCTGATAAGTTATTGCTAATATTTTTTAAAATAGTTGTTTAGTATTAACATTAACAATAGAAAACTGTTTGTCTTCTGTTTAGAGATTATATGTTTTTGTTGTTAGGTGCTGTTGAGTCAGTGTCTGACTCATAGTAACCCTACGTACATCAGGTGAAACATTATTGTCAGTGCTTCTCTGATATTCATAGGGCTTTCAATGGCTGATTGTTTCTTTGGGCTGCAGGGCTGCAGGGTTCTTCTCCCAAGCCTGCAGCACTTGGTGTTCTCAGGTGATCTCAGGTACGAAGCAGGCCCACCCTGCTTAGCTTCAGAGATCTGGCGGGATCAGATGCCACAGTGGTACAGCTGCAGGCTAGAGATTATATAATTTACTAAATGATAATAGCCAATCACTTGCCTATAAAGAATCTTTCAGTAAACAGTACACATTTTTATGACTTACCCAGTGTCAAACTTAAATGTAACTGATATTATGTATGTCATAAACCTTAGATGTCATACTCAATAAATTTTTACTATTAATCATAAATGAAGCTAGGTGCAGTGGCCTATAATCCCAGTAACTCGGGAGGCAAAGGAGGGAGGATTATAAATTGAAGGCCAGAGGCAACCTGTGTAATTTAGCAAGACTCTGCCCCAAAATAAAAATTAAATTAAATTAAAAATGGCTGGGGGTGCTGTGACAGTGCACTAGTGATAGAACACTTGCAAAGTGTGTGTGAGACCCTGTATTCAACCTCCAAGTACCAAAAGAAAAAAAGGAAAAAATAAAAATAAAAAATAAATAAAATTAATGAAAAATGAAAGAGATGAACTTGAGACCAATAACCATAGATTTTCCTTCACAGTTTGATCTTTGTTGAATCATCTTTTCCAAAATAGACAGTTTGGAAAATGAAAACTGGATAACAATAAAAATCCTACTTTGAGAATATAATTAAATGTAAGAACAGAAGCACTGACAATAATGTGTAATGCCAGGCATGGCAGTGTCAGTATTTCCTTCTGTTGTACAGAGGATGGCTAAGAGTCGGACCTGACTCGAGGACACTAACAATAACAACAATAGATTTAAAGAAGATTAACATCAATCTAATTTGCAACTACAGAAATATGTCTGAAAAGGAAATAATAATTCCATGCATTTTTTTGGTTAGTTAACATTTTCTCACCAGAGTCTTTTTACTATTTTCTAGCTTTATCAAAACAAAGTAAACTTTCTAGCTCTTTCCTCCTCATGAATATCACTTAAGAATTTTTTTTTAATCATCATACACTAAGATATTTTCCCCCAGAAAAACTCAAACTCTTTAAGTAGGGTGGCAAAGGATGTTCAGTAACAATTCTGATGTTTCAGTTTTTGAAAAAAAGAAGCAGAAAAGTACATGTGGATATTGTCAAGGACATAGCAGGATGCAAGAGAATCCTGATCTCACTTTTGCCTGAGATGTACAAGGTGAAACAAGGTCAAATAAACTGAATCATTGGTACCAATCTCCACAAAACCTTTAAAATGCAAGTCTCAGCAGGAATACACACTCATTTCTTAGGACAGGTTAATGCAATTTCAAAACTTACTAATTAATAATCAACATTTAAATGAACAAAATACTATATTTACTTTTAATCCTAGTATGGAGATGTAGTTTCATTGGTTTATCTCTTTTAGCAATCTAGCTTTTTGATTTAGCAGTCTAGCTTTTATTTTTTTTAAAAAAAATCTCTTTTAAGTTGTTACATATAATAGAGACAATTTTGTGGTTTATATTTTCTTTTTCTACCATCTGCTTATGAAGCAAGAATTCAGGTATAATGTTATGCTCATAAAAACAACAAACCTTTGAAAATGCTTATTCACCTTTAAACCCAAATATCTAAAACCAAAGACATCATCTTGCCACAGCTTCACCTCTAATCCTATTTAGAATACTTTCCATAGAGTTCTCAAACAAGCATCTTCACCCCTCAAATCTACAATTTCTAAATCTCCATTCCTATCCTGTCACTTCCTCTACTGCATCTGCTCTTATGGTTTAGTTTTCATGACCTGGAATCTAAAAAGTTATCACAGTTTGTAACTGATCTCTTTTACTCCAGCTGTGTCCTTCTCAAACTTGTGTCCACAATGATGCCAAAGCAACCTAATTACAAACCCAATATGTTCATATCAATCCACAGTATAAAATGACATATCTATAGCTTTGGGATGAAAGCTAGATGTTTAGCAAAATTTACAGTTATAATGTTCTCCATATTCTGATATCTGCCACCTTATCTAGCTCCATACTTCTCTGTTTCATTGTGCTAGTGATGACTGAGATTCAAACCTAACAGGAGGACTAAAGAGACCGCCTGCTTCTACTTTTAGCCTCCTAAGAAAATGGCAACAAATCCCATCAGATCTTGGAAGCTAAGCAGGGTCGGGCCTGGTTAGTACTCGGATGGGAGACAGCCTGGGAACACCAGGTGCTTCAGGCTTGGGAGATGGACCTGACAACCCACTCCCAAAAATCAAACTGCCATTGAAAACCCTATGCACAGCAGAGAAGCACTGACAATAATGTTTCTCCTGTTGTACGTAGGTTCGCTATGAGTCAGATACCCACTCGAGGGCACCTGCCAACAACAACAACAAAGAAAACACTAATTCTTTGCATCTAGTTGTGAAGAAGTCCAAGCAGCCACATTTAGATGTCCACACAGAGGAGAACCAAGACAACAAGCTGACAGCTTCAAGCTCCTAACCAGCACCCAACTCCATTTGCCATTTATATGAGTGTTATCTGTGAAGTAAATGGGCCATCCCTGCCAACTTCTGCCCTGAATGTAGAATCTTGAAGAAGTAAATGACTGTCAGTCTAAGCAACTTATTTATCAGGTGGTTTGATACACATTAATAGAAAATCAAAACATATGGTTAATAAGTTATGCATATATATGTGTATATATATATATATTATATATATATATATAATATATACTACTTGTATATTTATACATGATGTATTTGAATTCCAAAACCACATAGTTCATGACTTTACTCCACTTTTCTTCTTGTGTATATAATAGAATAGTTCTTAAATCAGGTACCCTCAAACCAAAAGTTGTAAGTAGGCTTGCTCTCAGTGGTTAAAGTACATTTGACATATCATAAAGGCAGAAATATTTTGATTTTTTTCATGGTTGGATGTTATACATTAACATGCTTTTTATGACAAGTGATGTTATTTAAGATGATGTGTCTATATTTGGTTGGTTTAACTTCACTAAATCATGCCAAAAAGTCACAAATCTTATGTTTAGCATTTCGTTTATAAGTAGAGGTGGCATTGTAAGAAAATCACAATGACATGAGTTTTAGTTGTGTTGAGTGAGTAGTTGGTCTTAAAGTATGTCTGTACTATGGTGCCCATTTTTTATTTTTCTTTGATAGTACCTATTAATACTGAAATAACTGAAGTTTATTATTGTGTATTAGTTGTAGACATATTATCTTTGTAGTAAATAAGAACAAGGGAGAAGACCATGAAGAAGGAATTGAAATGTAAATGCAATGCACATATTTACACATGTATTATACAAGTGTTACTAGTCCTCCTGTTTTAGAAATGAAAAAAAAATTGAGGTTCAAAGAGTTTACACAAGAAAAACCCTGAGATTCACACCATACATAAATGACCTTAAAGTCCTTGTTCTTACTATATTACTATTATGCCCAAGACCCCAGTCTCTGCAATTTTGTCAAATATTAAATAAAGACAGAATTGGAAAAGTAAATAAATAAATAAATAATACTCAGCTACTGTGTGATGAAAAATATAACATAGCATGATAGTTATATCAGATATTTCATAGAATAATGCTACAGAAACTGTGATTTAAAGCCGGACACAGTGGCTCATGCCTGTAGTCCTAGAGACTCAGGAGGCAGAGGCAGGAAGATCACAAGTTCAAGACCAGAGGTAGTTTGCATAATGTAGAGAGACCCTGTTTCAAAATAAAAAGTGAAAAAGTGGGCTAGAGGTACAGTTCAGTAATACAGCACTTGAAAACATGTAAACGTGAGGCCCTGGGGGTTCACTCCCCCAGTACCGTAAAAAATAAAATAAAATAAAATAAAATAAAATAAAATAAAACAAAATAAAATAAAATAAAGAAACTGTGTTCTGAAAAACTATCACCACTTGAGTAACACTTGGAAACAAGTGTTAGAAATGAAAGTGTGGTCTTCACTCCTGAACTATTGAACCAAATCTCTGCAGTTGGAGCCTTGCACTCTGTTTTGGCAGGCTGTATGGATAATTTCAATATACTCTCAGTTTGAAAACCGGTGTCTTTATAATCTATGCATGGTAGGAATACCCATTTAATAGGATTTCCTTTTTCCCACAGATAAAGAAACTGAGCATAAGTATATTAGATGATTTGAAGTTCTTATAATTAACAATTACCAGAGGAAAAACTAAAAGTAGATATCCTCATTACCAGCTAAAGGCAATTCAGAGCAAGTTGTGGTGTGCACACCTGTGATTCCAATACTCAGGAGATTATGGCAGGAAGATCATGACTTCTAGGCCAGTCTGGACTATATAGCAAGTTCAAGGGCAATCTGGGCTGCATAGCAAGACTGTCTCATTAAAAAAAAGGCAATTTATTACAATTGTCAAATTTTTTAAATTAATGGGATAAAAATCTTGTTTCAAACAAAAGAAGCAAAACTTCATATATGCATATAAACTTACCTAAATACACTGAAACAACAATTCCTTTTTAAAAGACATGTTTAGAGAATGGAATTTCACTTATCAGTCTCCCATATCCAGCTGGAGTAGGGCAATGATCAGTGAGGTTCACAGAAATAAACACACTAAGGATACATTGAGCCAGCATGAGTTGATGAGGCATGATTATAAAGCACTGAGATATAATCATAGCATAAAGAACAGACTGGAGTACCAAAATCAGAAATGTGAACAAAGTCTTTGCAAACATCTGCTTTAGCCCATTTCAAGATTACTACTCACATTTGCCCAGGTCACATCTTATTAAACTTATATGTCAATTCTAAAACATGAGAAATGTATAGAAAACACATGACTATGTGTGTTTTCAAATGTATAGAAACTTCCTAGAAGCTCTTCTTAAATTTATATAATATATGTAAGTGCAGATGTGCAGAGATGCATGGCATTTTAGTATTCTGGAATCCATGAAATTTAATTTAGCTTATTTTGGAGAGTCTGAGGGAAAATTTAATCATTAATTCACTATGAAGACACTGACATGTACTTCAATGTGTAAATTATCCTTAATGTGTCTAGTAGCAAATAAAACCTCCTTAAACTCATTATAATATGTTCACATTTGAACAATGACTTTACAAAAATATTTCCAAGTATACAGTCTGCCATTGGGAACAACTATCCACTTGCTTTCTGTCTTCTGTGTACTTGCTACCTATTCTGCCTTTGGGAGAATAGTAGGACTATATGATCCATATACCACTAAGAATTCTGTAAGGAAAAGTCACCAAATGAAGACATTTTATATGAAAATATTGGCTTTTGCTTTCTCTTGAAAAACATCTAGGAGACTGTGCTTAACTCCTTGCACATTAAAAAATAAACTCTGACCCATTAATGGCAGCCTTTTTGCAGAGGAAAGGACTCTTCTGTTTGCCAGTACCTTCCACAATGTCATTTGTTCTCTTTTATTTGCTTGGCCTTCTAAGTTTCTGAGCTTTCTATCTTTGCTCTAGCACTCAGGTAGAAAAGGAGGCATTCACTTTAGATAATAAGACATTACCAACAATTTAGGGGAGTTAAAGAAAGTATTGATAACTTGCAGTCCAAAATGTACATGTAAATTAAAACACTTTTCCCCTGTGTTCCAATAAGATGATTTAAAAACCAGCATATCATCTCTTCAGGAATATAGCTTTTATTAATTAATATTACGTGCAGTGTAATCACAATCATCTCCTTGTACATAAGGGGATATGACTGGCATTTGCTTTTATTTTGTTTATACAAAATATGAGGAATAATATGAGGAATAAGAATACAATGAGGAATAATGCATGTTTGCTTTGAAAGAATTTGCCAATCTAAAGCTTATTTTATTTCTGTTGATGTTTATAAAGGTGTGGAAAACATGTCATGCATGTGTGCACACACACATACACATATAATTATTTATGTTAGAGTTAGAGTTGTACATGGTGGTATGCCCTTGCTACTCCAGCACTTGGGAGGTTGAAGCAAGGAACTCACAAGTCAGAGACCACTCCAGGTTACAAAGTGAATATAAGGCCCCCTTGTCTAAAAAAAGTTAAAAATTTAAGTGAATCTAAAGTAGATTTCAGAATAATACATAAGATTTAATAAGATATTATGAATCTCTGATCCTGGTTACCAGCAATTGAAACTCTTTTAACTGAAATTGCTAATCAGTAAAATTTTAAGGATTAAAATGTTTAAAGATAAGTGATATGGCTTATATTATTTTTTGAACTCTTGCTTATTATATAAAAGCATCTTGAGTTCACTGAGAGCTTTAATAAAAATATGGAGATGATTCGTCTTTTTTAGGAGCTCATCATTAGATATATAAAGTTGTGAGGAAGTAAATAACAGTACAGTGTATAAAAGAAAGAAATCCAGAGGGATGAGCAAAGACATAGATACAGCAACTGCCAAGGTGACCAGATTTACTCTAAGCCTGAGTCTGCACACTTGACATTAAGAATAAAGACAAATCCCACATTAATGAGAGCATTTTATCATCAGCTTTTGCCTTTCCTGATTCAAGTAGCTGGCTGGCAATAGCAGTATGCTAATAATCTACTTTGAAAGCAAACTTTGAAGTAAATAGTTTTAGAAAATATACTCTTATCCACGCATCATTAGCTTTATTTAGCAGATTAAAAAAAAGCAGATTTAGCTGGACATGCTGGCACACACCTGTAATCTCAGCACTCAGGAAGCAGTGTCAGGAGGATCAACTGGTTGAGACCAGCCTAAGCCACATAGTGAATTCAAAGCCAGCCTGGGCTACAGAATGAGACTCTGTCTCAAAAACAAAAACAAACAGACAATCAAACAGTGTCTATGCTTTCTATTATGAGTATATTTATAAGATAGTTTCCTTGGTATCTTGTGAAGAGGAGAAGCATATCCAATAATAACAAGAATGAAAGAAGAACAGAATAAAATAAGGAGATGTAATTTCAAGTTAGAAGAGAGGTTAAAGAATTTTTAAATGAGTAAAACTTATTTGAAGATAAAGAAACTAAAGCCTGGATAGGATAAAGGCATGAATAAAGGCAGGAGTAGATATAAGTATTCCAAGGAGAGTGGAAGC
>VMDO01026555.1:0-26543 GCA_007922755.1 Pedetes capensis | reverse complement strand
TTTTTCTTGAAAATAAGTTACAAAATCTAAAGGACTAGAAACAAAATAATATTCAACAGGAGGGAAAAGAGTAAATCAGTTATGGTTCCAACAAAGGCTAAAACACTTTGCAGCATTAGAAAACATGTTTGCAAAGAATATTGAATGACTTGGGGAACATACTTATAATATTACATAGATAGCAACAGAATATAATAATGTGAAGTTTAGCCTTGCAGAAACCTGGTTTCTTGTCATGTTTTCATCACTATGTGGATAGTTATCCCTATAACCTGGGACAGTTTCCTAAGTTATCTCAGCTTTGATCTCTTCAGCTATGAATTGGGTAGAGTGATGTGTTGCTGGGAGGGTTGGTTGGGATGACATTGAAAGAGTTTTGGGTCTTGCACTTTAGCACGAGCTGAGTAAAGGATAGTTGGGACACATGATGAAATTCCACACTACTCTTTTTCTTTTGACTCACAGAAGTGGTTCTTCAGCTTCATCTGGCTTCTGTCAATTATTATTTCTATGTCTTTTTTCTTAACATGCACGCAATTTAGCTCAGTTGGTACAGTGCTTCTCTGCACTCTCTGAGGCTCTGGGTTTGATCCCCAGCACTGTGAAAATGGGAGAAGGATGTGGCAGCCCACTCCCAGAACAATCTCAAAACAATCAGCTATGGAAAACCCTTTGAATAGCAGAGAACCACTGTTTTAGTGCCAGGCATGGCACAGAACGGAGGACTGTTTTGTTCAGTTGTACATAGGTTCTCTGTGAGTCTAACACCACTCAATAGCACCTAACAAGAACAATTTGAGCAGCAGCTGCAGGATATCTTCATGCTTTGCCTGCAGAATAAATAGTAAAAGTTTTCGGACACCTATAGTTATTTGAGGGGCTGGGATTTAGCTAAGTTGGTAGAATGCTGTTCTGCAGTCTCTGAGCTCTTGAGTTCAATTCCCAGCACCACAGAAATGGGGAAATGACATGGCAATCCACTCCTGAGGCAATCTTGAAATAATCAGCCATTGAAAACCCTATAAGGGTTGCTGTGAGTCAGACACAGCTCGACGGCACCTAACAACAACAATATAGTTATTTGATACCTTTTAGGGATTTTCTGATCTTTAATATTTATTGGTTATCTGCCTTCAGATTAGATATTATATTATGCATTAGACAACATTTGTAGCATTACTGTGTTAAAAATAAAAATAATGACAAATAATCCATATAGTAGTATACTGTTGTCGTTGTTGTTAGGTGCCGTCGAGTCAGTATCTGACTCATAGTGACCCTCTGTACAACAGGGGAAACACTATTGTCAGTGCTTGTCTGCTGTTCATAGGGTTTTTAATGGCAGATTGATTTTTGGGAGGGGGTTGCCAGGTCCTTCTCCCAAGCCTACAGCTTCTGGTGTTCCCAGGCGGTCTCCCATCCAGGTACTAACCAGGCCCGACCCTGCTTAGCTTCTGAGATCTGACGGGATCAGATGCCACAGGGCTACGGCTGCAGGCACTGTTGTTGTTAGGTGCCATCAAATCGGGTCCAACTCATAGTGATCTTCACAGAGTTTTTAATGGCTGTTTCAGGATTGCTTCGGAAGTGGATTGTCATGTCCTTCTCTGGTACTAATATACTAAGGACCACAAATGATATGTTTATACATAAGTTAACTCGTTTAAGTTTCATAGGCAGTACCTGGAGTAAGGTAGGTCTGTTATTCTCATTTTACATTAAGCATACTTGAGGGAATAGATAACTTGTCCAAGGTCACCTGGACATATAATGGAAATGCCAGTATTTAAGCGTAGGTTTTCTGTTTCGGGACTTGACAACTCATTGGCACGCTGTCTTTAAAGAAACCAGACTGTAAAATCCATGCAGGCAGGCACAATAACTCTCTCATATGCCACTGAAACTGTACTCCCTACCGTAGTGATGGGTAAACGTGGCGCTCCATAAATCTTTCTCAAAGCATGAGTGGACAACCCATTGCAATTTTTTGCACGAAGCCTTTCCGATAATCCTTCTTCAGCTGCCTTTTCCCTCCTGGGCTCTTGTGACAAGTATTCACCGTTGAGATTGTACCATTATACAGTTCTTCATTTTATTAGATGTCATGCTAGCACATTCCTGTTTATGATGGAAACGCTATTTTCCCGGCCATTTGGCCAATTATTTCCCAATCATAGAAAACAATAAAATTACTTCCAAATTATTTCTTTTTATTTTAGCTGCATAATTACTGTCGTTCTACCACATAGACACACACACATGCCGCCAGTGTTTGCTAACAAACCAAATGTGTTTTTTTGTCCCACTTCATACTTAGAAAATTCACGGCTTTGTAATGGCATGTGGCTCCGGATCCCAAAGCTAAGAGCATGATTTTGGCTCTTGTTTTTCGGTTTGCTTGACTGAATGGTTTATTATAACTGCATTTTAAAATTCCATAGAAACACGAAACAGTCTTTGCCAGGAGTACAACTGCCTTCCCATTGAAAATGCCAGCGTTTCACTGCGTCTTGCAACATTTTAATTAGTTTGCTTAGGGAACCAAACATGTGGGTCAAACACTGAAGGAAGCAAAGTCTCCCTCACCATAATTACTTTTTGCAAAGGATTGCTTACATTTTCTTAATTATTCAAGTGATTTTTGTGCAGGGACTTTTGCATTTTAAATGGAAAATTACACCTCCATGAAAGCCAGTGCCAATTAGCAGCTTTAATATAGGAGTCTACCTCTCAGCACAGTGTACTGATCACAGCGCCGTCAGCTCACACTCTGGTTGTTTAGAAGGACAGATTTGCTGCTTCGCCCTGTGCAATTTGAGTTACTGCCAGATCCGTCCTTTAACGTAGCATTCTGTTTTCAAAGGAAGACTAGGCTGTAGTGTTTTTAATAGTTTAAGAAGCTTAGGATTTCCCCATCTGGGAAAGCAAAAGGTTATTTTGGCTCATACCCATAAAAATATTTCTTTTTACAGATAGGCTGAAATAAAAAAGAAGGAAGGGAAAGAATAGGTTTTTGTTACTACATTTGAGTTAATCGACAACTTTGTATGTCATTTCTGGTATCGGTATAGCAGAAAGATTTAATTAAGAGAAAGATATAATTTATAATGCATAAATTATATGTTGGCTACAGATGTGATTACTAATTATCTATTCATACAGTAGAAATACCTATAAACAGAAATGAAAATAAAGATCAAATCTAATCTCATCACCCTGAGAAAGGCACAATTAACATTAGAAGTTCTTGGTAGGAAGTTAAGCCTATACGTTGGCATTATATTCAATGAAACATGACTTTGAAGGTTAAATTTGTACAAAGTTTGTTGTTGCTCCAAGTCAATTTCCAGTGTTGACCAAGAAGTTAGTGGATGTAATCATGAGAAAAAGAAAGCACCAGACTCGTACCATCATCAGCAGAGCCCTGAAAGGATAGAGTAATTGCTTAATTGTGTTAGTAAGTCAGAAATGTTAACTCAGGCATGCCTTCTTTCAAAGGAATAATCACTCCATAACAGCAATGCAAGGCTGGGGTTTAGCTCAGTCCTTAGAGCACTGCTTTCCACTTTCTGAGGTCCTGGGCTCAATCCCTGGTACCCGAAAAATGAGAGAAGGATCTGGCAGCCCTCTCCTGAAATAATCCCGGAAAAATCAGCCATTGAAAACCCTACCAATAGCAGAGAAGCACTGACATAGTGCCCAGCATGGCACAGTGTGCAGGAGTGTTTCGTTCTGCTGTACATAGGGTTGCAATGAGTTGGACCCGACTTGACAGCACCTAGCAACAACAGAGGGAGAAGGACGTGACAATCCACTCCCAAGGCAATCTAGAAACAGTCATTGAAAACTCTGTGAGGGTTGCTATGAGTTGGACAGGAACTCGATGGCACCTAACAATAACAACAGCTGTTCAGATGCAGCATCTCCAGACATTTTTTGTGTGTGTGTTTTCTTCACTTTATTGCACCATAGATGGTGTGTTTTTTACACATTGATGGGTTGTGGCAATGCTGTGTTGAGAAAGTCTAGCGATACCATTTTTTCTAACTTCATGTTTTGATCTCATATTTTGAAATTTTTGCAGTATTTCAACTTGTTTCATTACCTTTGTATCTTTTATGCTGATTTGTGATCAGTGACTTGTTTCTTTAGTTTCTTAATTGAAGGAAAGGATCAGTTCCATTATAACATTTTCATACATGTATACTACTGACTTCCATCATATTCCTCCCTCCCCTGAAATTCTTAGGAAAAGTAATTTGACAAAAGCCAGCTAAAATAATAGCAGAATCTTGCTTTGGGGGATTTGGGCTCAGGGTACCATACACAATTTTTTTTAATAACTCCCCACTTAAGACTTGTTTTTAATTAAAACTGAAAATGAAAAGAAAAAGACAACTAAGTTGCTGTGGTACTGAGGTCCTGGAAAGGCCACAGATGAAGCGTTGCATTCAAGCAGGCATTCATGTGAAAACTCCAGGGAGAGCAGAAGCAGAAAAAAGACCTCACTCAGCAGCTGCACATACATCATCAGCAGAAACGTGGAAATGGCAAAAGTTGTGCCAGGAATGACAATCAGTGATTTCAGAATTAATCTGGGCCAAGCATAGTGGCACAGGCCTGTAAGCCCCGTGACTCGGGAGGCTGAGGCAAAAGGATCGTGAGTTTGAGGCCAGAGGCTGTCTGTGCAACTTAGTTAGATCATGTCTCAAAGAAAAAAATGGATTAGGGTGCAGCCCAGTGGTGGAGCACTTACAAAGTATATGCAAGGCCCTGGGTTTAACCATCAAGTACTGCAAAAACAAAACAAAACAAAACAAAAACAAAACAAAACAACAACAAAACCCTAGACTGAAATAAATAAATACATAAGTAAAGTGAAATAAAATAAAAACTAATTTTCTATCACTTGGGTCAGTGGAAGCATCTTCATGGGGTTAAATGGAGAGAGCATTCAGAGTTAATTACGTACATACTGGTTGGCTCATGTGCTGTTTTCTTTTTAAGCACAAAGAAAATGTGATGTCTTATGAATATCCACCCAAAGCTTCTAAGTATCAGAAGAAAATAGCTTTTTATAATTAGGGTTATGTAAGGCCTTTGAAGCATACTTCATTATTTATTCAAATATTTGTTCCAAGTCTAAAACCCAAATATCTTTTGAAAGAGAGAATGATCATTTGCTCCTAATTTCCTCTCTCATGTCTAAACCAAGAGATAATCCACAAATAACTAGTTTCCAACTATTGCATCAGTGCAGTGTGTCAGAAAGTCATGACTATATTGCTATGTGATTTAAAGGATAGCAAATTTGTAAAACAACAAAACAGATTCAGTACATGTATGCTGGGAGACCAAAGTCCAATCCAAATCAGAAATCCAACAAGTTCCTGGAGCTTCTGTGTAGTTGGTTTGAACCATACAGAACGGCTAATATGGAATCTGAAAAAATAACAACTTCATGTGGCCCACCCCAATAGTAATTGTGTTTTATGATGGCTGTGGACTGTTTTTCCCTTCACCATAACAACATTATTTGTTGTCCACTCAGGTGTAATAAATTATCCCCAAATTAAGTGGCTTTAAAACAATGAAAATTCAGGTGAGTTTCTATGTGTCAGGATCTTCAAAGTTGCTTAGGTGGGTGATTCCAGTTCAGGGTTTGTTATGAAGGTGATGACCACATTAGGGTCAGGGCAGACGGTATCTGAAGGCCTACCTGCAGCAGAGAGATCTGCTTCCAAGAAGGCTCAATCTGTTGTTGGCAAGAGGTCTTCAGTCTTTGCCATAGGGCCTTTCTATAAGGCTGTTTTAGCGATCCCATAGGATGGCAGCTGACTCAACCTATAGCAAAGGACCGAATACAAAACAGAGACATCCGTCATCTTGTCTCAAGTCACAATGCCCTTCATGACTTAGTTTAGGAAGTCAGGCAGCTTCTCTTCTGCCATATTTTGTATAATACAAAGGAATCTTTAACTGTAGTTCTCAATCAGGAAGTGGGGACTTAAGTTCCACCTTTTAAAGGCAGTAGTCTCAAAGAATTTGTGGATATAATTTAAAACTACCATTAAACTTCCTTTGGCCCAAGAGTTGACATGTTATGTCCCACCCTGGTGCTCTGTCTGTACTTACTTCCTCTTTACCTTCACATCTTCCTGCAAAGCCTTCATTTTTCCCCCTTTCTGTCCTGGGATTTTGGCTGAGATGGAAAAAATGAAAATCAGAAATTGATTATTTGCTGTTTTAGGGACCTAAGAGGGAACCATAATTGATTATCTTCCAAGTTAGAAAGCAAATGGCTTGGTAGAGTAGAGCAAGAGATTTATTCTTGCTTTGTTTATATTAATACACAGAATCATATACTTCAAAAGCAACTACCCCAAAAATTTGTCAGTGAAACCCTCCTTATTATAGGTCAGAGCACTTGAGTCTTTCAGCTTAGTTATTAATTATCTGTCAAACATTGGGTATCAAGCTCAATGGCATACCTCAGAATTCTTTATCTCTACCATGGGGTTGCCACTAAGATTTTGTTTAATAGTATGTAATATTATAGGATTATGATTAATAGGAATGTATAGAATTGAATTGCACCATATAATAGCCCTGAATTGTGTTTCTTCCCTTCTGTTTGGTGGAATTATACAGGGTAATATCAAAATGCCTCAGGCCTTTTCGAATGCTTGGATCCAGCCTAGATATTCTCTGGGCAAATGAATCATCCCTATGTATCATCTGGTCAGAGTGACCGTTGAAAAATAAGATTGGCATGTACCAGAGACAGTCACAGGTACTTTCTATTATTCTGTGAATCATTGTGTCCAGTGGACAGCTGATTGAAGCTGGTGAACTTGGATGCTGGTAAGCTATATAGAGAACAAATAAGCTCTTAAGCATGCAGTTCCAGTTTTAGATATTAGCATGCAGGGAATATGGGTTTTTTCATAGATTTTACTTTTTTAGTAAAAATTTAGGTTATAATTTTAAAAATAATATTGAGGTCAAATGCTAAAGAAATATTTTGGTTGTACTAAATACCTGAAGGTAGCTTTCTGATGTCATCTGGACTCCCTCCCCAGGGAGACTCTTACGTGTCAATTTACCAACTTGTGAGGATCTTGATTATTACATTTACAGTGAGGTATCTAGAAACATAACTAATAGAACTGCCTTGTTGTCATAAAAGAATAATAGGATAAGAAGTTATGTGGAAATTTTTACTAATGTTCAGCCTAGCCCAGAGACAACAGCAAAGGCTGATTATAAACATGTGTGTCAGATCATAGATAAAACCTCTAATCTGCAAGAAAATTTCCCAGGAGCTTAAGTCACACCAGAGCACATACTTCCTGCTCTGTGTGTACCAGTGAGGGCATAGTTCCTGGGTTATTTTCTTCTCCCTTTCCAGAAAAAACGTAAATCAAAGGTGAACATGTATTATATCTAATATAGTACAATATTAGCTTTAACTTAAATCCCAGATTTAGATCATAATAGTAACAAACAACAAACATTAATTTAGTACTTACATTTTTACAGATGCCTATATAAGGTTAGTACTTGGATGGGAGACCACCTGGAAACACCAAGTGCTGTAGGCTTGGGAGATGGACCCGGCAACCCACTACCAAAAATCAATCCACCATTGAAAACCCTATGAACAGTAGAGAAGCACTGACAATAGTGTTTCACCTGTTGTACACAGGGTTGGTATGAGTTGGATACTGACTTGACGGCACCTAACAACAACAACAATATAGGGTTGTTATAGGCTGGGGTTTAGCTCGGTTGCTAGAGCGCTGCTCTGCACTTTCTGAGGACCCAGGTTCAATCCCTAGCCCTGCAGAAAGGGGAGAAGTGTGTGGCAATACACTCCTGAGAACAATCCCTAAACAATCAGCCATTGAAAACACTATCAGCGTTGCTATGAGTTGGATCTGACTTGACAGCACCTAACAACAACAACAACAACAACAACAACAACAACAACACAGGGTTTGTAGATTATAGCTTGTAACTATAGATAATCTACGCCTGCAGCCATAGCCCTGTGGCATTCGATCCCGTCAGATCTCGGAAGCTAAGCAGGGTCGGACCTGGTTAGTACCTGGATGGGAGACTGCCTGGGAACACCAGAAGCTGTAGGCTTGGGAGAAGGACCTGGCAACCCCCTCCCAAAAATAAATCTGCCATTGAAAATCCTATGAACAGCAGAGAAGCACTGACAATAGTGTTTCCCCTGTTGTACAGAGGGTCGCTATGAGTCAGATACCGACTTGACGGCACCTAACAACAACAACAACATAGATAATCTACAAGCTATAGCTTGTAGATTATAGATTGTAGCTAAAGAATAATGGAGTTCAGAGTCCAGAATCAAGAGACTGTCCAGAATCAAAAAAAAAAAAAAAAAAAAAAAAAAAAAAAAAAAAAAAAAAAAAAAAAAAAAAAAAAAAAAAAAAAAAAAGCAGTGAAAGAGGCTCCAAATAAATTTGGGACATCTTTCTTCTGTCAATAGTAAAGCAAACAAACAGAACATAGAGGAGAAATATAATTTAAGTCTTTATTTGAAAACAGACTGGAACCATTTTGATTTATTATTTATGAATTCCAAAGTAGTGTTATTATTAATAGCTGATGTTTCACATTCTTGCCTTTGGCAGGAGAAACTATTCCTAGGCCTCCCAAACCATTAGGAGAGGGGAGAATTCACACAATAGTTTGCTTGTCATTAAGCAGCCTCTATTCTGCTCACTTCTCCCAAGACATGTTGAGATATTAAATACTAAAAGGTATAACTACAAACACATACCCCTGTGTCATGCTGTGGAGCTCATGTGTTGCTGTGATACTGAATACTATGCTACTGGTATCTGAGATACCAGGAGGGCCATCCATGGTGGACAGGTGTCAGCTGAGCTTCCAGACTAAGACAGACTAGGGAGAAGGACCCAGAAGCCCATTCCTGAAGCAATTAGCCTATAAGTAGTAGAGAAGCGCTATCAGATATGTTGTTGTTGTTGTTGTTAGGTGCTGTCAAGTCGGTATCTGACTCATAGCGACCCTCTGTACAACAGTGGAAACACTATTGTCAGTGCTTCTCTGCTGTTCATAGGGTTTTCAATGGCAGATTGATTTTTGGGAGGGGGTTGCCAGGTCCTTCTTCCAAGCCTACAGCTTCTGGTGTTCCCAGGTGGTCTCCCATCCAGCTACTAACCAGGCCCGACCCTCCTTAGCTTCTGAGATCTGACGGGATCGGATGCCACAGGGCTATGCCTGCAGGCGCTATCAGATATAGTGCTGGGAAATGAATCCCCCATGCTGGGAGGCATCCAAGAAACAACTGGAGAAGAGTTGCCTCCTCAAAATAGAGTCAACCTTAATGACAGACACAGAGCAAAACCTCTGGGACCCCCATTTGCTGATGTGGCACAATTCAAAATGAGAAGAAACACGGTGACTGCAACAATGGGCTGAAACAAAAAGATCTTATGCATGGCACAGTGTTGGGGGGTGTTTGATTCTGTTGTACATTGGGGCACTGTGAGTCAGATACCACTCGATGGCACCTAATGACAAACAACAGCAAATGTGGCAGGCCCAAAAGAGTTACATCCTCTGATTCAAATCAGATCTTGTAGTACCTTGAGGCTAGTTTACAGTAGTAATAAGATTCATACTACCTTTTGTTTGCCCTCATATTTTCCCAGGTCCCTATCAGAACCTTGAATCTTTGCTAGGGCCCCTCTTCCTTGCAGATCCCAAGTATAATTTTGGCCTTTCTGCTAAAAATACGCTACCCTTTCAGCCATGTTTGGTTTCTTTTTACATACTTCCTATTTGGCTCATTTGTCCCTTGTCACTTAATCGGGGAAGGCCTGATGGGAGAACAGCTCTTGGTTGCCAGTCTAATTTCTTTGCTTCTCATTTTTCTTTGGAGTCTTGGTCAGTCCAATCCTAGATGTCTTGGGTGGGCAGAATTCCAATTTTTGTGAGACCCTGTGAAATCCCTGAAGGTCTTCTGTGATTTAGGACTCTCCCAGCTCTTCTGCCTGGTCACATCCAGGCATAAGGCAAGAATCAGAAAATGCTTCATGGAGGGAACCAATGTGTAGAAAATGTAGCTCACCTCAGTAAGCTTTCTTTCTCTCCAGGACCTGGCCCTTCATGACCAGCTGTTTCAGTAGCTCTGCCGTGCTTTTAAATCTGTCCTTTAAAATTTCATCAAGATCTTTTTATTCTGCACAGCATTATTGCTCTATTTTAAGGTACTGCAATACAGCTGAACGTGGAAGTCTCAGACTCAAAAAGAATATCCCATTTATTAAAAATGAATGCTCAAATGGTTATAAAAGATTAAACTGTTGCCAACACGTAAGACAGTAAATTTGGGGGAAATTAATTGCCTTAATTATGGAGCTTTAAACAATGTAAGTAAAATAGACCAGGTAGTTTTCTCTGCCCAGGACCTAAATAAATTAAAAACAGCCAACAATGGCAAAGCTAAGCAATTAAAATAATAACCACTGCAGAACATCTAGATTTTATGTTCCTCAAGTAACCACTTTTCACAAGTCAAAGGTAGATATTTTCTTTGTAGGTCATATAATAGATAGCACTTTTCACAATTATTTTAAATAGTGGGTTTTTTTTTTTTTTACCATGACATAGAGATTTTTATCTGTTATGTATGTTCTTTTAGGTTTGAATTTATTGTTTTCTACTCTAAAACGCGGGCTGGGATTTAGCTCAGTTCGTAGAGCACTGCTCTTCAGTCTCTGATGTCCCAGGTTCAATTCTCAGCACTGCAGAAATGGGAGAAGGCCTCAGCAATTCAATCCCGAGACGATCTTGAAACAGCCATTGAAAGCCCTAGAAGGATCACTATGAGTCGGACACGACTTGACACCTAACAACGACACTACTCTAAAATACATAGGGACTCATATATTTTAAAAAAATCAGAAATAATCTGCTAGTTGACAAGAATGGGTTTATGTGTGACTCTATTGTTTAGACAAATCAGGAAATGACTCCAATTGACAATTGTGAATTCAAAGTCTATTCTTTGTATAATGGTTCTGACCTAGCCCAAGAAATACTATCGTACTTAAGCTGGAAGCCAGAGATTTGCCTTTACTAACCTGATGCTCCTCATTTCTCTTCCATATTATAGGAAATGAAGATGAGGTCAGCTCCTTAGCTTTTAAATATCAACATGCTTTTTAAAAAAAAAAAAATTGTTACAAGTTGAGTTTGTTTCCCAAAGAAAATACCATGTTGAGAAGTTGTGCTGGGTGTTCAGGGATGTTTTCAACTCATTTAAGTCAGCAACTTAATTCTACCTAAAGTCTGCTACTGTAAACTATCGATTTCCTCCAACCCACTAAGGAGACCTGCGCTGCTAAATATGGAATACCTACAAGAACACTAGTGTTTCTACCGCTGGAATTCTAAATCACATTGGCAAGATCACTCTAGAGAGCCAAGGAAGGGAAAGGGAGTAAATACTTGGTGGAAACTTTTCTGCCATCGTAAAAGAACATGTGTACTTTTATATAATTTTGGACTCAGAACATTAAAAAGTAGGACAAACAATTGTCATTTAGACTTTACCTCTGTACACAGTATTTGTATTCTTCCTATTTGCCTTGTTATCACTCTCCCTTCTGTTCCTTCCCCGTTCCTCTTTGCATATTTTTGAGCCATTTGAGGTGCATTGGACACATTTGCCCCTTTCTCCCTAAATTCCTCAATGTGTCTTTGATATTACTGTGGAATAGTCATCAAAATCAAGCATTTTATATTGATATAATATTATCCCAATGTAGTGAAATAGGCTCCCAAAGAAAGAAATGCCCCTCTCCTGTAATAAGCCAGCAAGTAGTTCCTTATCAAAGCACTGTTTGTTCTATTAAAACACTGTTCAGCTAAAGGTTGCTTAACTTGTTACAAATTATGTGTGTCCAAATCACTTTGATTTCTTACAAGTGACATAGTGAGTTCTGCTAATTACAGAGCTGACTGTCTTTCTGAGCTTTTGGCTGACACCTGCTTATATTGCCACCAAGGACATTTGTGTGAGCCATGGTTTCAAGGAGACCTTGCAACACTGTATTCTTGTGATAAGCCACCTATCCTTTAACTAAGACAACTGTAGAATGACTAGTTCTTTGTTCACATTTTAGAGAAATTCATGACACCCATCCACTCCTCCATGTAGTCGGCTAGGTAACTTATCACGTCTTTTCCTGCTTCTGTAATCACGCAGCCTCATTTTGCTTTTGTAAGCCCCCTCCCTCAGAAATGTATAAAAGCTCTAAACTTCCTTTGTTCGGGGCTCCGTCTTTGGAAAGGATTGCACTGGGCCACTGCACCGGGTGTAATAAATTCTCCTGAATTTGTCTCTGGTCTCTCCAGCCTCATTTATCCTTCTATCATAGGAACATGCACTGCACTTAATTTTCCTTTTCTTTAAGTCTTTTGTTGTGAAATTGTTTTTCAGCCTTTCTGTATCTTTCTTGTCTTGATATTTGGAAAGAGTGAAAGCTAAGTATTCTGAAGAATGCTCCTAACTTCTGTTGCTGGCAGCATATTTTTTTTAAATGTATCCATTTGCTTGGCTACTTCCTGTAGATTCTGGTAGAGAGTCTACCAAATGTGCCTGTTGTATTAACCTGTATTCTCCACAATGAGGGCAGTACCTTGGTATGCTGTTGTTGTTGTGGCTAGGTGCCCTCGAGTCGTGTCTGACTCATATAAACCCTCAATGGCTCTTTCAAGATTGCTTCAAGACTGGACTGCTATGTTCTTCTCCCATTTTTGCAGTGCTTGAGATTGAACTTGGGTCCTCAGAGAGTATGACGTAGCACTGTATCCACTGAGCTAAACCTCAGCCCCTGATACACAGTACATGCTCAGTAATTGATATTGACTAGATGAATACTTATATGTGTCATGTGCTCCATGCATATTGTACTATTTCATTTTTAATCTTTACTATGACTTTGAAATTAATTATCCATAAACTGTTTTTCATATAAGGAAAGCTAGGTTCAGTTACTGTCCATAGGGTACATAGATACCAAGTGCAATACTAAGATTGAAAGCCGTCTCTCTCAGCCATAAATCTCTTGTCTTCACACTATTCTCACTATCTTTGTGTTCAGATTTTTCTATCTTTTGGACAAAGTACCTTCTGCTTCCAATATCCACTCTGGAATTCATTCTTTTGATTATGTATTATGAAATAACTGTAACTGATGGAATGAAATAAACCAAAGTACTATTGTTAGGTGCCATCGAGTCGGTATCTGACTCAGAGGGACCCTGCGTACAACAGGCAAAATACTATTGTCAGTGCTTCTCTGCTATTCATAGGGTCTTCAATGGTGGGTTGATTTTTTTGGGAGTGGGTTGATGGGTCCTCCTCCCAAGTCTACAGCACCTGGTGTTCCCAGGTGGTCTCCCATCCAAGTACTAATCAGGCCCGACCCTGCTTTGCTTCCAACATCTGACGGGATCAGATGCCACAGGGCTATAACTACAGGCAAAACCAAAGTACTAGCATATCATTTTTATCTGGTAAATACATAAATCCCCCATGTGTCTGTCAGCTTGTTGTGCTGTGGGGGCTTGCGTGTTGCTGGGACGCTGAAAGCCATGCCACCAGTTTTTCAGATACCAGCAGGGCCACCCATTGTGGACAGGTTTCAGCTGAGTTTCCAGACTTAAAAACTAGGGAGAAGGACCCAGCAGCCCACTCCTGAAACAATTAGCCACTGAAAAACCCTATGAATAACAGAGGCAAAGAGTCAGAAAATGAGCCCCAGAGCCTGGAAAGTATTCAAGAAACAACTGGGGAAGAGTTACCTCTTCAGAGTAGAGTCGACCATAATGATGGGAATGAAGTAAAGGTACTGGGACCTCCTTTTGCTGATGTGGCATGACTCAAAATGAAAAGAAATACAGTCTGCAACAATGGACTCAAACATAAAAAGATCATGTGCATGGCGCAGTGCTGGGTCGTGCTTCATTCTGCTGTACTTAAGGTCACTATGAGTTGAATGTGACTTGACAGCACCTAATAAAGGGGAAACAAAGTATAAAACAAAATATCTTCACAAATGGAGCTCAGTGTTTTGGTTGGTGAAATTTTTAACAAAGAAGCCTCAGATTAGAATTCTTTATATATGGATGACGATGTTTAGCAACTTAAGTACTAAGAATAAGAATTTGGAGAAGGTTGGGGGACACTTAGAAGAAGCAGCAATAGGAGCTCTTTCTTCTCCTTATCCTTAACTATCTTTCTGCAAACTACCATGACTATCTATAGCTGATTATAACTTGAAGATCTGGACTGAGAACTTCTCATTCATCTGGCCACTGCTTCCTTCCTACTTCCATTACTCTGTTACCATCACTCATTAGATGAATCATGATTCCAAAATGTCTTGCGACGTCAGAATGGATGTAACGCTAATGAAACATTTCCCAAGTACATATTAATATCCCTTCATAAGGAAACACTGTGTCAAACCCAGAAGCTACAAGACAGTATGTTAAGAAAAGATGTTATAGGACAGAAAAATAAGATGACCACTTGGTACCGAAATATACCTTTGCACAGAGCATTGGAAACATCTCCAGCTAACAACACTGGCCAGCAGCCAGTGTAAATATTAATCACCTTTCCCTCTGGGAGCTCAATCTCTATATTCCACCTGAAAGAGATCAGTGCTTCCATGCCTTATGTTCTTAAAAACTGTGAAGGAACCTGATATCCTCTACTAAATTTTCTAATTCTGGACCAGACATCTCTATGAATGTCATTTAACTATTTCTAAATGGCTTGTTGTTGTTGTTAGGTGCCGTCGAGTCGGTATCCGACTCGTAGCGACCCTCTGTACAACAGGGGAAACACTATTGTCAGTGCTTCTCTGCTGTTCATAGGGTTTTCAATGGCAGATTGATTTTTGGGAGGGGGTTGCCAGGTCCTTATCCCAAGCCTACAGCTTCTGGTGTTCCCAGGTGGTCTCCCATCCAGGCACTAACCAGGCCCGACCCTGCTTAGCTTCCGAGATCTGACGGGATCGGATGCCACAGGGCTACTGCTGCAGGCTCTCAATGGCTAGCTGACATCTTTTCTATGATGCCTTGCAGACAACTTAAGGTCAACTATTGTTGTTGTTAGGTAGGTGCCAAGGAGTTGGGTTCAGCTCATAGCAACCCTAGGTACAACAGAACGAAACACTCCCTGACACTGTGCCATGCATAGGGTCTTTCTAATGTCTAAGCCCATTGTTGCAGCCACTGTGTCAGTCCATCTAGTTGAGGGTTTCCTTGTTTTCACTGACCCCCCACTCTCCCAAACATGATGTCCTTTTCCAGTGGCTAGTCCCTCTTGACAACATGTCCAAAAATTCCCCAAATTAAACCTGTATAGAACTTTCTCCATGAATGTATTCCCTGCAGTGCTTCCACTCCAGGAAGATGGTCCACCAATCATGCTCTTGTATAAGTTGGTGACTTAGTTTTCCCTGTCCCAGTCTTGTTGCTTTCATTACCTTACCTATTGATCTTACCTCTGAAATCCCTATTTATCTACTTCTCTTTACATCTTCCACAAGAATTCTGCTTAAATCTATTATCATCTCTTCCTAACAAAAGCTTCATTTTATGGTTATTTAATTAGCATACAGTATAATGAGTTTCATTATGAGATTATAATACATTTGAATATCGTATTTTGGATTTGTTCTAATTACTACTCCCTCTGACGAACCCCCTCCCCCTCTGGCTATATCCCCTTGTACTTTCCATTCTTGTATATAAATGTATAGGTATATATTTTATATTCATCTTAGGATCCATCTAGCTTCTGCATATAAATGAGAACATGCAGTATTTGTACAGCTTCTTAAACATTTTCTGCCTATGTTTATGCTGCCCCTCTTTTCTACCCCTAAATCTGCCCTTCATACTTCAGTTAGGATCTGTGAGAAACACTCACATGCTATAGAGTCTTCACTGTCTTCCCATTGCTCTTAGAACCCTGTTATTAGCCCAGCCTCAGATGATCTGCTGACAACCATCTCACCTCTCCTTGACTTCAGTCCTTTTTATTCTTTCCCCTTTAACCTCTACATGTCTTCTTTTGATTTATTATAGGCTCTGTGGTAGTCATTATCATCTGAGAATTCTACAAATGCTCCTTCTTTCAGAACTGTACCCCATCCTGACCTCTGAGCTCTCCCACTACATATTAGATTTGTATATTTCTAAACTGCTCTCTCCAAGACGTCCTCTTCTGAATCACCAGATCATGTTGGAATCCCCAGGTGACTGTCATCCATTCTCTTTCAAAATCCAGGAAATCACTTATCCATCAATTAAAATGTGACAGTATCATGTAGTAATACTTTCAGATTCTATACAAATGAAGTCATTATAATTAAAATGAATTTATCATTGTAATTGGCTCAAAGGAAATTTTTCCTGCATTGGCATCATTTATTTCATTGTAACTGAAATGATTGTATGGCTACTGACTAAACAGTGTGACTAAACAGTCTTCATTTTTTCAAAAGAGATGTTTGGTAAGATACCTGCTGTAAACCAAAAAGAGGAGAAAAACTTAAAATTTCTTGACATTCCAATTTTCTTCAAATGTCACATGAAATTGTCCAAATTGATGGCAAGAAAAAAATTTCACTTAAACTCATGTCCATTCATTAATTTGTTTAATAACTAGTTACCAAGTCCTTTTTGTATACCAGGCACTTGTTAGACGCTGACACACCAAAACTAAAACAGAGAGAATGTCTGCCCATCGCAGATCTCCTCTGTCTTATGCTTGCCATGTGCTGTTTCTGTGTCAGGTTCTCCATGTTGCTGTGGAGTAAAGAACATAGTTCAGTAAAGTCTACCTGCCCCCCCCCCATGCCAGGCAGCCCCGCAGGCCCAAGGCTCTTTTCCTCTGTACCCACTCACATCCTCTTCCATGTCCATGGAAGGAGGTTGAGCGGTGACAAGAACTGGGCCTTCGGTTGACAGGACTCTGGGGTGTATCCCCACCTGTAGCCAGAGTCAGGGCCAAGAACCCCAGAAAATTACTTCCAACACTCTGAAAATATAAAATTGAAATGAATGTGTTGATTGCCTGCACTCGTAGCTGGAGGTAAAAGAGAAATTAGATTTTTGATTCTTTGATCAGAAATGCTGTGATATTTTACAGCTTTATGCATTATTTTTCTCTCTTCATTTTAGCCTGACAGATGGGGAAAAAAACTCATGAAGGAGAAATTGCATTTCTTTAACTGCGTTCATCATCTTCATTTGTTTTCATTTCATAATACATTTGGTCCTGCCATTTGAAGCATGTGTTTTCTATCCGTTGGAAGCACCATACTTCATTCTGATTTACTAATTTAAATAGATTTCCGAATGGAGAAAAACACGAGGATCTCAAATTGCTAGATACTAGGGTTTCATCCTGGATATTATTGCCATACTCTGAAAGCAAAGACATTCATGTAACTGAACTATTGGTTATGAAATCACTTTTAAAGTAATTTTATTAGTTTCACGGAATATAAACAACAAATAGTAGAAGCCCGTAATTTACGTTGCAATCCCATTATATGTCATTTTCTGATGTTGCGTTCTGAAATCTCAGGGCTCTAAAGGAAGAACATTATGGCTGTTATTTTTCCCCTTGCAGAAAATATAATGCAGTGTTTCACTTACCTTCAATGATTCCTTTTCCTTCGATTATTTGTAATGAAGAAAACATACTTGCATGTTGTTCTGCTAGGAGAGGAAAAAAAATATTGTGAACATCTATGGTTTCTATTTAGCAGATTCTCTGATTTCTAACCCCAAGTCATCCCTCTCCAGTATAGTTATTTGAATTTTTATTTCAATTGTAAAACTTTCTGCAGTAATTTAGAAAATACGTTATCTGGTTATTACACAATTGACAGTAGAATTGAGTCCTACCCTGGGATTATATTGCAGGTAAAAATGTTCATTTTCATTGACTAGAAGAAATTCTTTTATTTTTATTATGTATATAACTTTTTGTCAGTAACAAACAAAAATGATCACATCAACAGAATAGGAAGCTCCCATTTATTAATCACACATGTGCTCAGCAAGATGGCACTATATAAATTCCTGCAACTGGAAAGCAATTAAGTTTGTGCTCTGGTCTGACGCCGGCATCCATGCTCCAGGTCATTATTGTCAGTATCCAATGTCCCTAACTACCAAATACAAGTCTTTCTATTGTGATCACTTCATAGAATTTTGCCCATTATTTGTATGAGCTGGTATTTGTAAGGAAAGAAGATAGAATGTAATCTACCTACCTTTGTTACATTAAAATTGAAAACAACTGAGGAGGCATGTGTACCTTCCAATGAATGATAGCAGTTTTTGGGAGGGAAGGTATATCTGTGTGTATCACTGTGGCATAGCCCTTGGGCACACCAGAGTTTATCTGAGAAGCTGGGTGCTCACTTCCACAGAACTATTTCATCAAATTCAGTCTGCTTCCTGAATCCTAAATTGGTAGCCTCTGAGTACATTAATGAAATCAGTGCATGTACCAGTGAGACACTTTATTTATCAGTAGGCTAGTGGTAGATATTTTAGGGGGGACCTGTGGTCTACATAATGGAGAATTGGAAGGGGAAAAGCCAGAGCACAGTGTTAGGTGGGCTGACTTAATGCATTATCAGCGTGAAGGAAAATCCATATAGGAAGAAATGGGATGGAAATGAAAGGGGGCCAGATGGTGACCTTCAAAGGCAGGAGCCTGAAGACAAAGGCTGCAGGAATCCCCTGAGCCAAGCAGCACCATTCCAGCAAGATCATAGGCAGGTCACCTGGGTCTTGGTGAGACTTGTGAGTTTTATGGAGGTGGAAAGAGCAATTTTACATTAAGACCACTCTATGGGATCACAGTTTAGTGCTTTCCTCCTAGATGAATGTCCTTGTCTTGCGGACATGGGTGGGAACTATGACAATCCCCAAGGGCTCCACTCTTCACCAAGTAGGAAGATTTATGAAGCTTAGTAATGGACCTGGACTGGGAGCTTTGGAACCAGGATGCAATAAACTTGTCATGGAGCCACTGACAGAGCAGAGTTCCGAAATAGAAGCTGGAGTTTTAAGGGAAGAGTGTAGTTGGGAGCTGCCATGACTGAACTGGGTCCCTTGCAGGCTGAGAAACAGCTAGAGCAATACGTCTGAGGATACAGAATATCCAGGGATAATAAACTCGAAGTGAAGGTTAAGTTGGATCACTTTCTGGAAAGTAACTATGGATCACAGTGTAAAATTATACAGGTTTCTTTTTGCTTGCAGCATTCTTTCATGGAGTATCTGGGACTGGTCCCTAAAGAAATCCACCCCTGTTTCTGAAACCAGAGTTATTATCCTGAGAGTGTTTACAGGTTATTTTGAGAGACCCTGTTTAACATAACACTCCCTTAAATTACCAGAATCGTGCACCACTTTTTATCATTACACATGTATAGAAAGAAGGTGCATCCATCACTGTGAGCAGGTTTCTCTAACATATTGATTATTTTAATTATGTTATGCCCGTTGGCCGGGAACTAACTCCCAATTATTGAAAAGCTAAGTATAATGCAAAGTACTTAGTTTTCCCAAGGTCACTTCATAGTTGTCTTCCTTTAAATTATTTACAATTAGATCACAATAGGGTACTCCTTTCCCACTGAAACTTCCTCTTTTCTAAATGTGCCTCCACCTCCTTATTACTGTAATATGATTTTGAAGATGAACAAAAGTGTCACATTTGTAAAAGAAGTCACAAATGATAAGATCGGACAGAATCAATATCACCTCTTAGTATGAAAGTTGAAACAACTTTATAATAATCTAGAAGCAGTTTTCTCTCCAATCAGTTTAAATGAATTGAATCAGCTTTTTCTTGTATCAGTAGCTATTTACATTTACTCTAAATTTAATGGTTTTGTAAAACTCAGTAGCATGTTAATGTTTAATAATTTCATGATACTTGAAGATCAAATCCTATACTGAATCAAAGTTTCCAATCAATAAAGAGTAATCAGTCCTTAGTAAGTTCATTAATCAAGTTTAATTATTACAGCCTTATCTCAGTGTTTTAATAAACCCTCAGAAATATTATTTCACCTTGGTTTAGAGAGACTCTTAATTCTCATCAATAGGTTGAAAGACATTGGGACAAGATAATGTAAATTGATGATAGCTAAACTGAAAATGTCTGAAGTCAGCATATAGTCTGAAATATTGGAAGATAAATAGAAAAAAAATGCTTAGAGAAAAGTATTCTCCCTGGGACCTAAATGCTATTGCATATGCATAACAATGATTATAAGAATTTCCAAATCTTTCAGATCCATCATTCAAAGCCGCCATCATCATTTTCTTGAGCCCTGTCAATCTGTTAACTATGTAACAATGCCTATAAACTATTCCTACCATTCACGTTATCTATGATGCATAGGCACTAATAATGGGCTGTATCATTTAAATAAATGGGGTATCTCATCCACTCCTTTAAAAAATTTCTGCCACCCCCTCAGAACCTAGCTGACAAGGACCAAAATTAAATGAGTAGAGTCTGTTTTGTGCTCTCTGGAGATTACAAATTTAGGAGGCTATCAAAGCACTGATGGCTATGTATTGGCATTTTGCTTCCCTTTGATTTCAACAAATAGATAGAAATAAATATATATTAATTATCTTGGACTGGAAATGTAACTGATTAGCAGAGTACTTGCCTCGTATGCAAGGCCTTGGGTTTGATCCAGCATTGAAAAAAAAAAGTGTCTAGTGCTTCTTGTTACCATGAATTTTAATACTAATTGATTTTTTGAATGAACCCATTCAATGTTCCTATAATATAAGCTTGAATTTTTGGTTATATATAGTCAGGTAGGCTACAAATTCAAATATTGACTGTTAAAAAACAACAAAATAATAAATACCTAAGGAGGTATTGTGGAATGCCACTTGTCTTGTTTTATTATTCTCACGATTGTCATTGTTATAAAAAATAGGGTACTACTGAAGACTTTGTTTCCGGTTGTATTACACAGTGTTTATTTTTGTAATGGAATGCACTTTATTGAAAAATTAACTTGCTTTAGACATAGTCACATTGAAAAATAAATTGTGTATGAATTTGGTAGTAAATAGAGGAGAAGGTGAAATTTATCAATATTGGTATTTAACTTTATATTTATGGGAGAAGGACATGACAATCCACTCCCAAAGCTACCCCCAAACCATCAGCCCTTGAAAACCCCATGAGGAACACTACTCAATGGCACCTAAGTCCTTGAAAACTCCATGAGGGACACTACTCAATGGCACCTAACAACAACAAGTATATATTTAAAGTTAGCACAAGTTGCTAGAAATTTACTTAATGGTGTGATGCTAGAAGGATTTCCATTATGGTCTAGCCTTCCTTGGTAAGTGGTATCATTTAACATTGTACTGAATGTTAATTAGAAAAGATAGGAAATAAGAGGTATAAATATTATTTGAAAATAACACAATTTTGGCAATAATACTAAAGCACTGAAAAAGACATTGTGAATTCAATACAATTATTGAAGATAAAATAAATATTAGAAAATGAATGATTTTCTCTACACCCATTCCAAACAGACCCAAGTGTATCTTAGGGTAGTGGGGAACCCTTCCCCTTCCTGGTGGACTCTGTCTTCTGGCATAACTGGAAGATGCCACCAAGTTCTCAGAGTTCTCTAAGGTCTGGCACCATTGGAAGAAGTTGGAGCACCTCATTTTTCTGCTGCATTGAGTTGGAGATGAAGGTCCATCTCATAGCGAGAATACTGGACAAATAAACTCAAGTTCTTGCCTACTTGTGAGAAACCTCGGAAATATCCCTTCTATGAATCATTAAGAGTTAATTGAGAACAGACTGGAAAATGTAGGGAAGTTCAAGTTCTTGCTTGGTTTGGTGCCACCTACTATTGTTTCCTGGCCAGGCCAGGGTATTGCTGGAGGGTTTCCAACCCGATGATGGGCCAAGGATTTCCTGGAGACCATCAGAGGCTTAAGAAGTCACCTGTTCAGCCAGGCACCATGATGAATGCCTTTTATCCCATCAACTTGGGAGGCTGAGGCAGGAGGATCACCATCTCAGGAGCTGAGGCAGGAAGATCATAGGTTTAAGGCCAGAGATCACACCTGTTTGGTTAGATCTGGGGAAATGGGAGTGTGAGGATCCCAGGAATGAAAGGATCCATCCTCTCCCTCCCCATTTCTTGGGGTGCAGTTCCCCACTTTTCTGTCCAGCTTTCCCCTCCATTTTATACCCTGTCCTCTACCCCACAGAAAATAAGACTGTTAGCTGGCATACCCTACTGCCATTTTGAAAATGGAGCATGCAAGAACATAAAACTAGTCCCCAGCCAGTAGTGACACCCAGATGTGTGTTCTGTGTTATGTCTTTAGGGAAGGGAGGATTTTGTCTAGTTGTTTTCCTTCTCTGGAGGAAAGAATTTGTGACTATGCAAGGTGAGTCTCCACTTGTAGAGGACACAGCCTTTCTGTTGGTGAGGATGAAATATCTTGGTTTTGCATGATAAAAGACAGCAAGGCCCCGATTCCCAAACCACACACAAGACAGTGCGAGGTATTTCAGTGAACTCAAAGTGGTGTGGCTGGATGTGTTCATGTTTTGCAGGCAACACAACCTGCCAGGCACTCTTCAAGGTCCTCACTTGAGGCGGTTCACAGTTCCACAGTAGGCCACGCCCCCTTGCTGTTCATGACATCATATTTTGGTAAATCCTAGTTGTCAGTGGCTGCTGTGATAAAAAGAAGTATGCTGCACTACTCAACAAGTATCCAACCTTATTCCAAATTTGAAAAATTGTGTGTCAGGCCCACCCAGCACATTACATAAGTTGGAAAGTAATTGCGATAATTTAAGGATGAAATAATGCACTGTATGTTATTTAATCATGCAGCTATGAAGTTGTTAGACCATGGATATTAAGTTGTTTGTACCTAACTACTTAACAAATAGGATTCACGTATTGCTTTTGCCCTTGTTGTGCCAGGTAAAAAGTATTAAAATAGTAAACATGCCATAAAGGGAAAAGGTTTGAAAACACCTGGGTTGAGAAATTACTCTGGTTTTTAAGGTATCTTAGATCCCAGTGAGTCTAAGAAATAACTGAAAAACTGATCTTGAAAATGTTTCAAAAACTGCAGTTTTGAGCAAATTGATCTCTTTGTGGCCACTTGAAGGAAGAAGGATATAGTTAGATATATATGGATGGATGTATATATATGTGTGTGTAGGTATGTGAGCATATATATGTGGGTGTGAATACATATATGGGGGCTGGGATTTAGCTCAGTTGATAGAGCACCACTCCACAGTCTCTGAGGTCGAGTTCAATTCCCAGCACTGCAAAAATGGGAGAAGGACATGCCAATTCACTCCCAAGGCAATCCCTAAACAGTCATCCATTGAAAACCCTATGAGGATCGCTATGAGTTGGACACAACTTGATGGCACTTAACAACACACATATGGAGATATATATGTGTATACACACACACACACACACACACACACACACACACACATACCTACATACCTGCAGCCACAGCCCTGTGGCATCCGATTCCTCCAGATCTTGGAAGCTAAGCAGGGTCAGGCCTGGTTAGTACTTGGATGGGAGACCACATGGAAACACTAGGTGCTGTAGGCTTGGGAGAGAGACCGCGCAACCCACTCCCAAAAGTTAATCCACCATTGAAAACCCTATGAACAGCAGAGAAGCACTGACAATAGTGTTTCTTCGCCTGTTGTACACCGTGTCACTATGAGTTTGATACCGACTCGATGGCACCTAAGAATATATATGTATGTGTATGTGTATATGTATATGTATATGTTGTTAGGTGCCATCAAGTTGTGTAATATATATGTAAATTATATATATGGAGATATATATGCATATATACATATATGCATATGTGCATATGTGCATATGTATATATGCATATATATCTCCAGATAGATAGATAGATAGAGAGAGAGAGAGAGAGAGAGAGAGAGAGAGATAAATTGTTTAGAGATAATGTCCATCTACTTGGGTCTGGGGTTTAGCTCAGTTGGTAGAGTGCTGCTCTGTGCTGTGCTCTCTGAGGCCCAGGTTCGGTCCCCAGCACTGCAAGAATAGGAGAAGCACCTGGTAACCCACTCCCAAAACAATCCTCAAATAATCAGCCATTGAAAATCCTACGAGGGTCACTGAGTGGGACCTGACTCAGTGGCACCTAATAACAAACAACAACGAGTCAAACACCTAATAAAAATGTGTTAAAGCTGACTATTCAGCATTTGAAGTTGTCATTACTATAAGATCCTTGTCAGAGCAAAGAGTGAGACACAGAGGTATTCCTTTACAAAGCAAAGCCCCAAGAAGACCCACTCAAATTGTGTTTTCTGGTGATGATGTCCTTGTGCTTCTATTATATTCTAAATGAGGGAGAAAGCAGCTCTTATTCCATAATTAAATAGACTGAACTCCCATCTGACATGATAATTTAGGGAATTCAATTACAAATAACTTAAAAGTATTCTTCTGACCGTATTTCACTTTTCTGGACAGCTCCTATTTGTCCACAATTTTATAAATATGACTCAGCAAGGCAGGTGGGAAAGAGTATCCCTTGAAACAATGCTATAGCAATGATCGCTTGCAGCCATAGCCTTGTGGCATCCAACCCTGTCAGATCTCGGAGCCTAAGCAGGGTCAAGCCTGGTTAGTCCTTGGACGGGAGACCGCCTGGGAATACCAGGGGCTGTAGGCTTGGGAGACAGACACAGCAACTCTCTCCCCAAGATCAATCAGCCATTGAAAACCCTATGAATAGCAGAGAAGCACAGACAATAGGGTTTCGCCTGTTGTACCTAGGGTTGCTATGAGTCAGATACCGACTCAACGGCACCTAACAACAACACAGCAATGATCTGCTGAAGACTACATGTGTTTTGCTCTGTGTGTGTGTATGTTACTGTAATCTGAAATTGTTCAGTCTCATTTCCTCTTATCTAAATACTGCACTGATACCTTTGCGGAACCCTAACTAGATTGCTCTCTCAGCCCCCATATTCATTTTAATTACATGAACATTTATAAAATGAAAGGCCAGGTGTAGTGTTTGCTGAAGTCAAATGAAGGGGCAAAGATGCTGTGTATTCCTTGAATGTTTAGAAAACACAGTGCTTCTGTCAGGCCAAGAATGTGAATTGCTGTCATTTTCCTGGAAGTTATGATATTTGCTAATATTTACCAACAACCAAAGCTACTGAATATGTTGAGCTTCACTCATTCATTAAATGTCTTATGTGGAGATAATGGTTTAATCTACTGGAATTGTATTGACTTAGGAGGTTTCAAGTATGCTACCGTGAATACAGTCATCAAAGATCAGTCAAAGGCAGTGATTAATAAAAATCAGAATGCAAGTTGAAGAACCAGTCAACTCCACCTTTCACCAGATATTTCACTGCCACCCTCAAATTAAATAGCTACCTAATGAGATCAATGTGAGTTTTGCGAGGGGAAAAATTATTTTTCAAAAAAAGATCTCTTCGGAGCCTCCAGTTGTAAGTCCTGTAGCTTGGAATGTGCACTTCCCACAGGACCTTTGCAAATGTTTTATTCTACCTCATTAGGCACAGACAGGGAGGTTAGGAGACACTTGAGAAAATTCATGATAGCAGAGGAGATAATAATTGTGGTAACTCAATGAAAAACATAAAGCGGGAAAATAAGGAAGCCAGCCACCTGTAATCTTTGTTTTAAGAGAAAAAAAAAGAAGTAGAGAGTTTAATTAATATGTAATGAGAATTATATGCAATCATGGGTTATAGTCTCATTGGCTTTTTTCTCTTACCTTCTTTTATGTATTCATATAGTTGCCTTCTGGGCTGGGATTTAGCTCAGTGGGTAGGGCGCTGCTCTGCAGTCTCTGAGGTCCCGAGTTCAATTCCCAACACCGCAAAAATGGGAGAAGGGCCTGGCAGTCCACTCCCAAGGCAATCCCAAAACAGCCATTGAAAACCCTATGAGGGTCGCTGTGAGTCGGATACCGACTCGACGGCACCTAACAACAACAACATAGTTGCCTTCTATATTTTGTGTTTTTCTTCTCCTTGTTTAACCCTCTATGTTGTTTCCCCTCCTATACACTCCTTCCCCAACCTTCACTCTGACCCGGTGATCCCCTTCTTCCTGGTCTGCTAGTATTTTCCATTCTTAGATAGGTATGATTGTTCATTTTTATACATCTAAATATGTATAATAATTTTCCTTCTTTTGAGTTAGATTTAGCTCCCACAATGAGTATGAACATATGCTATTTCTCTTTGTGACTCTGGGTTAATTCACTTAAAATGATGTTCTCCAGTTGTATCCATTTTGCTGCAAATGACATAATTTCATTCTTCTTCACTGCTGAAT
>VMDO01026554.1:0-26544 GCA_007922755.1 Pedetes capensis | reverse complement strand
AAAAAGTAGCAAAGGAGGTTAACTAGAGAAGATAATGCTTGTAACACTTAGCAAGAGAGGGAACTAACATTACAGGTGAAAGACTGTTGGATAAGCTGGTAGTATAAAGAGTCCAAATATTAACTTCCCATCAGAAATTTGAAGTTAAACCAGTGAGTCTGATTGTACAATGTTTGTTTGTTTTTCCTGTGTTTGCCTACATGAGCACAGGCATAAATAAACCAGGAGACTGAGTTCATCCAGGGATGGGGTTTTGCAATGCAAATTTAACCATCAAGTCATGGGCTAGGGAGAGTGATTTGAGGATGTTTGTGAGGGGAAGACTAAGTCAACATACTAAGCAGTACAGTGAAAAGGTTAAGGGACCTGTAGTAAACGAAAGGTATGGACTCCATGAACTGTAGGTCAAGATGGAGTTGACTAACGGCTGTATTTTGAGTGCATGACCAAGTGAACTGGAAGGGTAGGCCTTTGTGATCACACAGAAAAAGAATTTGAATTTGTGATGGGGGTATGGAAATTTTTTTATTAAAAAATAAGTGAAGTGCAATGACCATGAGAATGAATGGGTAATATAATACAGGGGGAAAATTTTAGTGCTAAGGTGAAGAAACCGGAAAGACAAAATGTAAAATGGGCATTGTCCTGTATGGTGACAGGAAATGGGCTGGAGAAGAAACAAGTAACTAGCAGCCCAGGTTTTATTTAGTGCATGAGTAAATGTCCAGGGAGTCATTCCATGGCAACTCTGAAGAGGTGACCACAGGGATATATCTGGACAGCTTGACCTTTGCATGTGAGCAAGAATTTCTGAAACAGGGCTAAATAGCAATAGCCTGATGCTGATGATGAAGAATGGCAGGAGACTAAAAGAGGAACAAAGGATACCATCCAGGCTTCTAGCCCCAAAGAATATAATGTATAAGGAACTAAACCATCCACTTATTATATGAAAGGAAAACAGCAACTTCAGAGAGCAGAAAGATTTAGTTATAGTGAAAAGGTTCAGAGATTCATGGTACAAGGGAAATTACCTATGCCCATTCTAGGAGGTCCAGAGCCATACCACAAGGATTTGAAAAGATGACAAGAACTGTAGGTTCCATGAGGACAAGTATATATGTGGGCAAAACTTCAGGTATTAACATCTGATCGGAGATTCTCACACTTTGGATAATGACTGAGGTAAACAACAGAAGCCAATTCATCATATCGCTGTCTAACAACGCACTCAAACCTACAGTTCATCTTAAAATTCATCTTTTTAATAATCACCCAGTGTGGTTTTAGAAGTTAGCTCCTCTCTTCCACCTCCACTGCCTCTTTCCCAACTTGAGCAGATTTCATCTCTCCTTTGTCTTTTTCTAATAATTTTCTAACATAAGGTACTACTGATGTACAATAATGTACTATTTACTTAAAGTTTTCTTAAGAAGGTAGATCTCACTACCTCCTTTTTTTAAAACTTCAACTAAGAAAAAATTCTTTATTGGTAACTTATTGTACAACCTAATTGGTCTCATTATGACATTTCCATATATGCATTTTATTGTACATTGCTCACATTAACTTCCCCCTTATCCTCTTATCATCCCTTCCCTCATCCTCTCCTACCAATGTTCTCTCTTCTGTTTGCATGGTTTTTGTGAGTATATCTGTCTACATATGTACATCCTGATGCCATAAGGGCAACTTACATGATATTTCTTTTCTCTTCTCCCACTACCCTTTCTTCTTGCCCCTCTCCTTTTTCTTTAGCCTGTTATCTTTCCCTACTTAAGCTCCTTCTATCTTCATGACCTATATATTTTAATAATGAATATATATACTGAAGTCATACATGCACATATGAGAGAAGACACACAATGTTTATCTTTCTGGGTCTAGCTTATTCCACTTAAAATGATGGTGTCTATTTAGCTTACTTGGTAGAGTGTTGCTCTGTGCTCTGAGGCCCTAAGTTTGATCCCTAGCATCACAAAAATGAGAGAAGGATGTGGCAACCCACTCCTGAAACAACGAGCCATTGAAAATCCTATAAATAGCAGAGAAGCACTGACATAGTTCCGGGCACATAAGAGTGTTGGGGAGTGTTTCGTTCTGTTATATACAGGGTCACTATGAGTTGGATCCGACTTGATGGCACCTAACAACAACAACATTCCATCCATTTTCCAGAAAATGTCATAACTTTGTCCTTCTTTATGGCTGAACAAAGCTCCATGGTGTGTGTATATATATATATATATATATATATATATATATATATATATATGACAAATTTTCTTATTTGCTAATCTGTTGATGGACACCTAGGTTGATTCCATATCTTGGCTATTGTGAATAACACTACAATAAACATATATTATCAGGAATCTCTGTGGTATTTTTACTTATATTCCTTCAGATACATACCCAGGAGTGGCACAGATAGGTCACATAGGAATCTAAAATTAAAAAAAGAAAAGAAAAAATTCATTATGGCAAAAGGGTAATTGGGGGCAAATAAACAAAATGAAAGGCAAATAAAGCTAAATTATACAAAAAAAAAAAGATTCTAGAGAGTTTACTTCAGCCACCTGAACGACTCATGAATCCAGTATTACAGGAACTGGTAATTCTTTGTGTATTACATTACCACATACTGTGACTCACTTAGGTGAAAATGTAATCCCAGGAAAAATTTTGTGTGAGAAGTTGAAATAAATATATTCTTGTCATCTATGCATTAAATGAGGCCAGTATCACTTAATGGCCTTGTTAACATTTTGTGGCTATTCCACTGTGTAATCTCACATGCCATTACTCACAAATTAGAGGAGGTGAGAAAAGAGATGAATCGAAACAAACTCCATCATTTATGATAGGAAAACTATTTAGAGCTCAGGAAAACACTCAGAAATCTTTGGCAACTCTTCAAGAAACAAAATAATGCTCAGAACCAAGATCTTACTGTAAATTCAAACCTAATATTTATAAAATCACTGCTTTGTCCTACAATTAGGGCAGCAGAGTTTATAGAGGATAATAATGGGAATGGGGAAATTATGTAATATTGATCTTGCCTATGGATATCAAAACTGCTGTCAGTGATCAGTATTTTCTTCAATTTCTATCTTGCTCTACAGAGAATTTCTAAACAGGAAACAGAGGACGTAAAATAATTGTTTAAATAGATGTGATACCCAATATTAATTAGCTACTTAACCATATGCCAAATACTACGCTAAGTGCTTTGCATGGATGCCTCAGATACAGTGTTGTTTTACTTTCAACAACATTAGCACACATGAGATTTTTTACATCCTTATTACTACAGAAAAAATAAAATAAAATAAGGTTACAAGAATACAGAACATAATCCCTCAGTAATGCCTCTGGGTTAAGAGAAAATGTGTCAGTTCCTGGCAGCAAGCTAATGTTTTCATGTACTCACTCTAAACTGTGCTCTCATGTTACCTTTCATAAAGAGAATGGTCAATAACATTAGCAACACCTCCAGAGAAAACCCATCAGCAGGCCCTGTTCAATTCCTTATTCTGAGATTCGTTAATATATGCTTAAGAATGAAACACAAAATCCCAACTGAGTGAACCAAGCTGCCCTCTACAGAAGCCATCTGGCCAAATAAACACATCAAACTGGTGAATCCCGTTAGTCCTATTGCTGTCCTCAGACACTGAACACTTTGTACCATTGGTCACTCTACAATTTCCTTCCTATTTGTTCTTAAATCCTCTACAACTTTAGCCTCTGAGTTTGACTTTACAGCCCTTACACATTGTGTCCCCCAGGTATTAGACTCACTCTCCTGTCTCTTCTCATCTCACCCACTCTCCTTGGTGTCTCAGCTAAGGTCATCCCATTCTCAGCCAAGGTCAAGTTGTTCTCTATCAACTACAGTTTATAATTCAATACTTTCATATGGTTGTTTCTCTTCCTCTCTCTCTCTATCTCTATCTCTATATATCTCTCTCTTCCTCCTTTACTCCCTCCCTCTCTCTCTCTCTCTCTCTCTCTCTCTCTTCCCTTCTCTCTCTCTCTCTCTCTCTCTCTCTCTCTCTCTCTCTCTCTCAATAAATATTCACCAAATATTATGTACCAGATACTATTCTAGCCACTGGGAATACAGCAGTAAACAAGCTGGACAAGACTTTCTCAAACAACCCCAAGCAGGGAATTCGTCACCAGCAGATCTATACTAGAAGCAATGTTAAATGATTTTCTTCAGGCAGAAGGAAAATAATGAGTTCAGAAATTCAGACCACATAGTGCTGACAAAACTACAGAGAGCACACCACATATATTGTGCTGTTTACAACACATCTGCCTTCAACAGAGGGACCTGGCTCTTGCACTTTTGCAAGATCGAAAGGTTAGCAAGTGACTCAGGCTTTGACATACTTTGTGCTATATCAAGTCCCACTAACGAAAGCAAAATGTCACAGGGAAACAACACGATAAAGTCCATGTAGAATTAAACTTCACAATACACAATAGACCAATATCCCAAAGCATATTTCCAAGACAAGGCAGCCCCCTAAAAAGTCCATGACACAAAAACCTAAGTGATTTCCATCTAACACGATATACAAATCTCAATGTAGAAACAAAAGATGTGAGAAAAAAACCAAGGTAACATGATTCCTCTAAAAGTTAACAATTCTACAGTAACAGATGGCAATGATATGGAAGCAGATGAATGATGGAAAATGAATTCAAAAATTATAAAAATGATCCATGAGTTCCAAGAGGATACAAATACACAGTTGAGTGGAATAAGGCAGACAACAGAGTGTGTCAAAGAGCAACCCAATAAAGAGAGATTATGAAAAAAATCAAACCAAAACCTCATAAGTAAAAACCTCAATAAGTCAAACAAATAATTTAGCTGAAAGCCTCATCAATAGAGCATGGGGAAGAGAGAATATCAGAGCATGAAGACAAGGTAGGAGAATTAGAACATTCGGATAGTATTAAGAAAAAATAACGGAACACATCAGACCTTTGGGACAAGATTAAAACATCAAAAAAGAGCGAGTGAAGTAGCTCAATGATAATGTGCTTGCCTAGCATGTGCAAGGACCTGTGTTCAATCCCAACACTACAAAACCAAACAAAACAAAAACCAACTTAGGAATTTTCAATATAGATGATGGCACAAAGGTACAGACTAAAAGCATAGAAAATCTTTTCAGGAAAATAGCAGAAAAAAATCCCAAATCTTAGGAAAGGGATGGACATCCAGGTTCAGGAGGAATTTAGAATCCCAAACAGATATGACCAGAAAAGGTCCCCACACATGTCATAGTTAAAATGCCAAGAGTACAGAACAAAGTAAGAGTATTAAAAGCTTTGAGAAAGAAGCACCATGTGACTTATTAAGGCAAACTCATCAGAGTAACAATGGATTTCTCAGCATAAACTAAAAACCAGAGGGCATGGAATAATGTACTTCAAGTCCTGAAAGAATGTAACGGCCAACCTAGATTACTATATATAGCAAACGTATCCTTCAGAATCAAAAGAGAAGTGAAGAACTTCCAAACATTAGAAAAACAACAAAACCACAAGAATTAGTCTATACTGTTCAATGAATAAAATAAAATAATAATATAACAATATATTGGGTGAGCAGTGATTAAAGCACACAGATAAATGAATTAAACAATGTCACAAGAAACAAGAGGAAGCGATTGGGAATTCTCTGTTATAAGTTACCTATACTATTAATGGGGCTGGGATTTAGTTCAGCAGGTAGAGCGCTGCGCTGCAGTCTCTGAGGCCCCGAGTTCAGTTCCCAGCACCGCATAAATGGGAGAAGGACCTGGCAATCCACTCCCAAGGCAATCCCGAAGCACTCAGCCATTGAAAACCCTATGAGGGTCACTATGAGTCAGATACCGACTCAACAGCACCTAACAACAACAATAACAACATACTATTAATGAAATAGCGTTATTTGAAGGCAAATGTAGAGAGATTAAAATGTATATTATAACTCTACCTTACAACTTTAAGGAAACTAATAAGTTTTTTAAAAGAAATATAATTGGTCTGTTCTAAGAGAATGTAAAATGGAATCATAAAAATAAGTTCAACTAAATTAGGAGACAGTAGAAGAAAATGTCTCTAGCAATGAATAAAGTTACAAATATGGTTATAGTTAATCCAAATGTATCAATAATCACTTTAAATATAATGATGTAAATACATGAATTACAAGAAAACACAGATTTGAAAAACAGTACCCAATTGTATGTTGTTGTTGTTGTTAGGTGCCATCAAGTCAGTATCCGACTCATAGCAACCCTTGTAGGGTTTGCAGTGGCTGACTGTTTCGGGATTGCCTTGGGAGTGGATTGCCATGCCCTTCTCCCACCCAGCTGTATAGGTTTGTGAATATAAAGACTAAATTTAAAAAGAATCAGATAGATTAAAGGGAAAGGGATCAAGAAAAATATACCACACTAACACTAATAAAAAAAGAAGAAGAAGAAGAATGGAGTAGCTACGTTAATTTCAGACAAAACAGACCACATAAAAGTGAAAATTCTAAAGAATAAAGTTGGGAGAAGGACCTGGCCGCCCACTCCTAAAAAACCAATCAACCACTGAAAACCCTATGAAGAGAAGAGAAGCACTGACAACAGTGTTTCACCTGTTGTGCATAGGGTTACTACGAGCTGGACACCAACTAACTCAACGGCACCTAACAACAACAACAAAAAATACAGAGGGAGTACTACATAATGACAAGTGGGTCAATTCTCCAAGAAGGCATAACACTCCTAAATATCTATAGACTTCACAGAGTGCCAAAATATATGGAAGAAAATATTTGCAAAAACCTATCTGATAAAGTACTTGCACCCGAAGCATAGAAAAACACTTTTATCAACAATTTAAAAAACCAATTAAAGAGCTTACCAAAGATGATACAGATGGCAAATAAGCATATGAAAAGATGAGCAACATCATTTGGCACTGAGAAACCACAAATTAAATCAACAATGAGATACTGCTATGTGCCTATTCTAAAACTGATAAAACCTGACAATGCCAACTACTGGAAAGATAGGTAGCAACAGGAGCTCCCATTCATTGCTGGTTGAAATAAAGAGTGGTACAGTCACTTTAAAAGACAGGCATCAGGCATGATGGTGCATGCCTGTAATCCCAGCACTTGGAGGCTGAGGCAAGAGGATCATGAATCCAAGGCCAGCTCGGGCAACATACTAAGACTTTCTCTGACAGAGAGACAGAGAGACAGAGAGAGAGAGAGAGAGAGAGATTGAGATTGGCAGCTTCTTACAAATCGGTTATTCTATGGCTCTGAAATCATGTTATCTCTATTAGAAAAGCCTGCAGCCGTAGCCCTTGTGGCATCCCATCCCGTCAGATCTCAGAAGCTAAGCAGGGTCAGGCCTAGTTAGTACTTGGATGGGAGACCACCTGGGAACACCAGAAGCTGTAGGCTTGGGAGAAGGACCTGGCAACCCCCTCCCAAAAATCAATCTGCCATTGAAAACCCTATGAACAGCAGAGAAGCACTGACAATAGTGTTTCACCTGTTGTACACAGGGTCGCTATGCGTTGGATACCGACTCGACGGCACCTAACAACAACAACAACTAGTGGAAAGATATTTCTGCTTTGCACATCCTTCCTCCCTGTTCAAAAGCTATTCACATTGCTGTTTCTTTCATACTTGACACTCTCATTTGGAACCCAGAAGCTCTCTGATTCCTTCCTGAATCAAGCTCAGTGAATCGGAAGCTCTGCAGTTATCCTCATGCCCATCATTCCAAGCACCATATCTACCTCTTCTTCCACTTCCAAGCCACCCTGGACACCATGCTGAACGCAGAGTCAGCTGACGTGTGAAACTTCTGTAAGAGGCTGTACCCTGAGATCAGTAACACCAGCATTTCATATTTCTCCCAACCTGTCTGGATATTCATCCTTTTTGTCTTAGAAATTTTGATTCTTGGATAGGAATAGAGATATCCCTATATGATTTAGTGCCCCTTGCTTGATCTAGTTAACTTCTAAGCTCTTCCTTCCAGGATAGGAACAGCTTTTCCTTTCCTGGGTAGCAAAAAGTTCTCTTGTATCATATCCTTATTTTATTTCCTCAGTAGTTTTCTTTATGCTTAATCCATTAGGTCTTGAGCTGATTTATGAAAAACAACTTAGAGAGGTCTGAGAAAATACTTCTTTTCTCTTATAAAATCTGGGCCTTCATAATCATTGTCACATCTTAAACTTTTAAAACTCTGATTTTAAACTCAAACTGAGCAATTATTTCTAAGTAGACCATGCTGTCCCTTCCCTGGGGCAATAAATTTGGATTTCATGGCAGAATGGCTGCAAGTGATGAAAAAAATAATTCTGTCTCCATGGAAGAACTTCTTTTTTTATTTTTTCAGGACAGTTTGGTGACAACTACTGTTTAGTAAATCTACTAAATCTATAAGAATGAGAGAACTACATGTCCTTCACCCACTCTTCCTTATATGTTGTTGTTGTTGTTAGGTGCCGTCGAGTCGTGTCCGACTCATAGCGACCCTCATAGGGTTTTCAATGGCTGATTGTTTCGGGATTGCCTTGGGAGTGGGTTGCCATGTCCTTCTCCCATTTTTGCGGTGCTGGGAATCGAACTCGGGACCTCAGAGACTGCAGAGCGGCGCTCTACCAACTGAGCTAAATCCCAGCCCCCTTCCTTATATACATCTTCCCTAACACTATTTGTGTTATAGTTTTGCCATGAGCAACTTATAGTTTATATTTTCTGACCAGATAATCACATGCAGGTATTTTGTGTACAGAATGGGTTATTTGGTCAACCACATTAATTATAAAATGAGTATTTCTCCAAGCAAACTAGCCCAGGATAGAAACAAAATGTCTAACTGAAGGAAAAAAAAATATGATTCTGTAAATTTCTAGCTTATACATTTGTAGGACTAACTGTGGTTTACAAAGGTCCTGAGCACAGACCTGCAGTTTTCCTGTAGCTGCATGGAATAGAGGCTTCCTTTTTCAGGACACAAGGAGGAATGCTCAGCTACCATTTCACTTTCTCCAATATGAACAATAACCACAATCAAAGTGAGAGATGATGGTTAAGCCCTTCTTCTGTACAACCCATTGAAGTGAATGCTGGATATTAATTATCTCATTTAGTAGCTCTGATGGCTTGAATGGCACAATGAGGCCATGGAGGGGTGACCTCGCATCTGAACGCAGACCCACCTCCAGTGTCCTCACTCTTACAATGTCTCTTACTTCCTACCTCTGACAGGAAAACAATTTACCAAATTATTTCAAAATATATGAATTCCTCAAACATCCATCGTTACGGGTTCATTTTACCATTTTCAATGTCTTTGATACTCTCAACTTGTAACAGAGTAACAGATTTGTAAGAAGGGGCCAATCTCAATCTTTTCATCTTTTCTAATTCACAGAATAGTAAGTAGGGAGACAATTCTGAAAATAGGGCCAAGTATTGACATGGGAGGTAAGTGGGTAGGGGTGTGTATGTGTAGCACAGGAAAATATGTTTCTTCTATTATTCGCAACCAATACAGAGACATAGTTTATAGAGATAAACTTACTTTATGTTGTTGTTGTTAGGTGCTGCCTAGTTGGGTCATAGTGACTCTACGTGCAACAAAACGAAATACTCCCAGACACTGTGCCATGCCCAGCGTTATGTCAGTGCTTCTCTTGCTATTCATAAGGTTTTCAAAGGCTGATTGTTTCTAGAGTGGGCTGCCAGGTCCTTCTCCCATTTTTGCAGTACTGGGGGTTGAACCTAGGGCCTCAGAGAGCACAGAGTAGCACTCTACCAACTGAGCTAAACCCCAGCCCATACCTTACTTTATAGATATTTTATATTTTTATAATTTTTAAGAAGTGCACAATATAATGAATTTCATTATAGCATTTCCATACAATTATATCATGTAGTCTTATCCCCTCATTACCCCTACCCCCTTCCAGACCATGTCATATTTGTCCTTCTGAGTCTGGCTTATGCCGCTTAAAATGATGATCTTCAGTTGCACACATTCTCCTACCAATGATGTAATTTCATTCTTCCTTATGGCTGCATAAAATTCCATTGTATACATACACCACATTTTATTTTCTGGAACTGGGAGGCTGAAACCAGGGCCTCGTGCATACTTCATAAGTGCTTTGCCAATAAGCATCACCTCTAGCTCTTTTTTACTTTTTAAATTGAGACAGGGTCTCACTAAGTTATGCAGGCTGCCTCTGGCCTCGAATCTGTGATCCTCCTGCCTCTGCCTCCCAAGTCCCTGGGATTACAGGTATGTGTCACCATGACAAGCCTATACCACATTTTTAAAATCCATTCATCTGTTGATGGACATCTGGGTTGGATCCAGATCCTTGCAATTGTAGACAATGCTGCAATGAACCTGGAAGTGCAGATGCCTCTGCAGTATGATGACTTTTGTTCCTTTGGGTATGTACCCAGGCATGGTATAGTTGGACCATAGGGTAGTTTTTAGTTTTCTGAGGAACCTCCATACTGATTTCCATAACAGTTTACCACCCCACCAGCAGTGTAAAAGGATCTTTAGCGCTTGGAATCAGAATCGCAGCCAGTTCTGATTAGCATTTCCCTGATAGCTGACATTGAACATTTTTTCTTTTATTTATTGATCATTTGTACGTCTTCTTTTGAGAACCGTTTGTTCAGTTCAACTGTTCATCTACTGATTCAATTGGTCTTTTTGGTGTTTAATTTTTCGAGCACTTTATATATCCTAGATATTAATACCTTGCCAGATGTATAGTTGGCAAAGATATTCTTCCATTCTGTGGGCTCTCTCTTTCCTCCTTTATTGTTGTTGTTGTTAGGTGCCGTCAAGTCGGTATCCAACTCATAGCGACCCTCATAGGGTTTTCAATGGCTGACTGTTTCGGGACTGTTGCCTTGGGAGTGGATTGCCAAGCCCTTCTCCCATTTTTGTGGTGCTGGGAATTGAACTCGGGACCTCAGAGACTGCAGTGCAGTGCTCTACCAACTGAGCCAAATCCCAGCCCTTCCTCCTTTATAGCTGTTTTAAATTCTGGTATATCTTTCAAGAATCTTTCAGTTGTCAGTATGACTCCATTATTCATTTTAATTTCATATCCATGAAAATAGAAATTGAACAAATAGAAATTTCTCCTCAATTACAAAAAACTGAGGTAGTCAGCTAGCATTGAAACCATCTTTGACAAAATTTATCTTTTTTACTTTTTTCAGTTTTGGGGACTTGAACCCAGAGCCTCACACATGCTAGGCAAGCACTTTACCATTGAGCTGCACCCCTACCTTCTATTTTATTTTTTTATTTTGAGATCGCATCTAAGTTGTGCAGGTTGTCTCTGGCCTCACACTCAAGATCCTGCTGACTAAAATTCCCAAGTCACTGGGATTACAGCCATGTGCCACTGCACTTGGCTTTTCACTTTTCTTTAGAACTGTCAATAAATTGTTTGTTCTGTCTTAAGTATTATAAAATTAGTGAAATTAACTTTTAACTCAGCTTAAATACTTTCACTTTTCTCAAATACTTATGGGAAAGATAAATCTAATTCCATGGAAAAAAGAGATGTACAAGAGAACAACAAGTTTTTTAAATGATGAAGGAAAGGAAAGAGAAGAATAAAGAAACACAGAAGAAAGGAAGGAAGGCAAGGATTAGACCCTCAAGTGGGAAAAAGGACAACTGGACACTTTTGTAAATATATATATATATATATATATATATATATATATATATATATATATTTACAAAATAACTAATTAGCCTTTGTGTTTTCCATAAGGAGACCAATTTCTCAAATTGGAAAAGACTACACAATCCATCAGTAGAAAAGTATACACTAAAAGAAAAATGAAACGTAATATATCAACTGTTGTTGTTGTTAGGTGCCGTTGAGTCAACTCATAGCGACCCTACATACAACAAGGGAAACACTTCTGTCAGTGCTTCTCTGCTGTTCATAGGGTTTTCTATGACAGATTGATTTTTGGGAGGGGGTTGCCGGGTCCATCTCCCAAGGCTACAGCACCTGGTGTTCCCAGTTGGTCTCCCACCCAAGTACTAACCAGGCCCAACCCTGCTTAGCTTCTGAGATCTGATGGGATTGGATGCCACAGGGCTACAGCTGCAGGCTAACATATCAACTAAAAGACTTCTATTTTCATTAATCCTCTACATGTCTATAAGTTTGTTGTGCTGTTAGGGCTTGTGTGTTGTTGTGATGCTGAAAGCTATGCCACCAGTATTTCAGATACCAGCAGGGCCACCCATAGTGGACAGGTTTCAGGTGAGCTTCCAGACTCAGATAGACTAGGGAGAAAGACCTGGTGGCCTACTCCTGAAACAATTAGCCACTGAAAACCCTATGAATAGCAGAGAAGCACTGTCAAATACAGTGCTGGAAAATTAGCCCCACCACCCAGGCTGGAAGGCTTTCAAAAGATGACTGGGGAAGAGTTGCTTCCTCAAAGTAGAGTAGACATTAATGATAGGAATGGGGTAAAGCCTCTGGGACCTCCTTTTGCTGATATACCATGACTCAAAATGAGAAGAAACACAGTGGCTGCAACAATGGACTTACACATAAAAAGATTGTGTGCATGGCACAGTGTTGGGGAGAGTTTTGTTCTGTTGTACAAAGGATGGCTATTAGTTGGATTTGACTCACCAGCACCTAACAAACATTGTCATGAACAGAGGAAGAATATTGTTTAGAAATGTAAATTGGAATAATCTTCCTTAAAGTAATTTCAAAATGTGCACATATTTTAAAGTATTTTCATTGCTGCATTGTTTGTATAAAGGAAAACAGAAAATAGCTCAAATGTTTAAATAACACAGTATGGGTTATAGAAAAATATTTGTACTCCATGGAATATTATAAACTATCATTTTTTAGGCCTGCAGTGGTACCACTGTGGTGTCTGATCCTGTCAGATCTCAGAAGCTAAGCAGGGTCAGGACTGGTTGGTACTTGGATGGGAGAAAGCCCAGGAACACCAGGTGCTGTAGGTTTGAGAGAAGGACCCAGCAACCCACTCCCAAAAACCAATCAGCCATTTTAAACTCTATGAATAGCAAAGAAGCACTACATAGTGTTTCACCTGTTGTACATAGGATCGCTATGAGTTGGATGCTGATTCAACACCACCTAACAACAACATAAAACTAAAACTTCTCTACTGCAAAGGAAACATCAACAAAATGACAAAGCAGTTTACAAATTAGGAGAAAAATATTTGTGAACCATATACCTGGTATGGACTTAATACTCAAAATATACACAATTCAATAGCAAAAAAAATGAACCCAATTAAAAACTGGACAAAGGATTTGAGTGGACATTTTTCCATAGAAGACATAAAAATTGCTAACAGGCCTATGAAAGGGAGCTCCCCATCACTAATCATAAGGGAAATACAATCAAAACCACAATTAAGCCAGGCATGGTAGTGCATGTCTGTCATCCTCGCAATTCAGGAGGGAGAGGCAGGAGGATCGAAAGTTGGAGGTCACAGGCAGCCTGGGCATCTTAGCAAGACTGTCTCAAGATGAAAACTAAAATAAATTTTAATAAAAGGGGAGGCTGAAGGTAAAACCCAGTAGTAGAGTGCTTGCAAACGTATGCAAAGGCCTTGGGTTCAGCCCCTGTATACTGCTAAAACAAATAAACAAACAAAAACACAATGAAATATCATCTCACACCTGTTAGGATGGCTTTTAGCAAAAAGCCAAGAAACAACAAAGACCAGTGCATATGTAGAGAAAAGAGAAGTCTTGTGCACTGTTGGTGGAACAGTGCATCTGCAGAGGAAAGAGAGATCGTGCACTGTTAGCAGGACAGTAGATTGATGCAGCCACTGGGGGAAACAGTATGGAAGTTCCTAAAGAAATTTAAGATAGAACTACCATCGGATTCATCTATTCCTCTTCTGGGAATATGCCCAAAAGAAATCATCCCACTCCTAAAGATATCTGCATTTCTATGTTCATTGTAGCTTTATTCACAACAGCCAAGATGTAGAAACAACCAAAATGTCCATCAGTGAATGAATGGATAAGGAAATTGTGGAAAAAAATATATACACACATAACATACATACATAATGGGATGTATGTGTGTGCATGGGGCTGGGGTTTGGCTCGGTAGAGTGCTACTCTGGGTTGAGGCCCTGGGTTCGATCCCCAGCACCCCCAAAAATGGGAGAAGGACCTGGCAACCCACTCCTGAAGCAATCCCCAAACAATCAGCCATTGAAAACTCTAAGAATAGCAGAGAAGCACTGACATAGTGCTACACATGGTACAGTGTTGGGAAGTATTTAGTTTTGTCGTAATAGGGTTGCTATGAGTAGGACCCAACTCAACTGCACCTAACAACAAGAGCATCATGTGTGTGCATTTATATGTTTACCACCCCAGCATCAAATCCCATCTGATCTTGGAAGCTAAGCAGAGCCCGCCTGGTCTTGGATGGGAGACTGTCTGAGAACACCAGCTGCTGGAGACTAAGGAGAAGGACCTGGCAGCCCACTCCCGAAACCCTATGAATAGCAGAGAAGCACTGACAATAGTGGTGGGCATGGCACACATTGGGTAATGTTTCATACTGGTGAACATAGGGTTGCTATGAGTTGGACCCAACTCAAAGGCACCGGACAATGACAAGACATGGTAGAATGTTATTCAGCCTTTAAAATGAAGGAAATCCTTCCATTGGTGACAGTGTAAGTGAAATAAACCAAACATAGAAAGAAAAATGCTACATGATCTCACTTGTATGTAGAATCTTTAAAAAAATGAGTGCATTCAAATAGAGAATAGAATGTTAGTAACCATGGCTAGGGAGGAGGTATGAAGAGATAGAGGTGAAAGTGTACAAAGTTTCTGTTACATGGGATAAATAATTCTGGCTGTCGAAAGAACATTGTAAGTAGCTAATAATACTGTACTGTATTTTTCTGAGAGTAGATTTCAGAAGCTTCCCCAAAATATATGTGCACATCAAGGTAACTATATCAAAACATCATGTTGTACACCTTAAATATACACAAAAAAGTAGACTTAAAAATAGACTTAGGTATTCTGACATTTATTGAAAAGGCAAAAGTTGTTTCTACCATCTCAAATAGTGTGGTATCATAGTTATAGGACAGAGTGGTAAAAGCTGATACATATTTATAGTGTGTAACTATTTTTATTCAATTCTCAGACACACATATTTTCATAACTTAACATCATTGACATCCAGAAAGACTATAGTTGCTGACAGCCAGGGCATGCCCAGTAATGGCATAGTACATGGCCATCAAAGTGGCAGGACAAATGTCAGAAATGGAGGAGGGCACATCAACAAGGTTCTTAATTTTCTAGAGAATGATATTGTAAGGAAAAAAACCTTTCAAATTATGTTGAAAACCAGGACCAAGCATTTGAAGAAGTTTTAGAAATATTTTTTACTGAATTTATTTCACTTCTATGTTCCCAATTATACATATACAAGAATGATATACTATAATGAAAAAGTGGGGGAAAAGGATAAAAGATCTTCCAATCAAAGTATAAAGTAAAACATCTAGTGATTTTTAAAAAAACATTGAAACATAATGACCATGCTTTTCTCAGTGGCACATGAAAAACTGTGTGTCTAATAATTGATGGTTCTTAGATTCAAATGTGTAACAATCCATTTTATTCTTTAAAAATCAAGTGTATCCATGCCTTTTTAAAAGTATTCCAAACAGAAGCACAAAATAAACTTTAAAATTATTATCTCTGGATTATGTAGTCAATTCTTGCTATTTCTATATATTTCTGGAAGTATGTATACTTTTATAATCAAACTAAATGATAATGTACTTTTATAAGGCAGAAGCTAGATATAGAAATTACTGCAAATCTTCCTGCACAAATTACTTCCCAGCGTGTAAAGGAATTAGTGAAGTGCTCTCTTTCCTTTGGATCATAGGCCTTGACATGGGTTGGAAATATCAGACATGTAAAATGACTACAGAAAGAGAGAAGACAAGAAGCAGGACTGGACTGTCCAGGAGAGCTGAAGAGTGATTTCCAGGAACTTCTGAGGAAAAATGAATATGTGGGCTCAAAATGCTGTTAGAAACACAATTTTTTAAATTATTCCTCTAAATAAAAACCTGTGAAATGTCAACATGCATATCAACTTCTGCATACAAATCTTTTGACCACTGTAATTACTGCCATTTGATGTCATTGAGTCGGTGTCCAACTCATAGAGACCCCACATACAACAGGAGAAACAGTATTGTCAGTGCGTCTCTGCTACTCACAGTGTTTTCAATGGCGGACTGATTTTTGCCAGTGGGTTGCCAGGTCCATCTCCCAAGCCTACAGCACCTGGTGTTCCCAGGTGGTCTCCCATCCAGCACTAACCAGGCCTGACCCTGCTTAGCTTCTGAGATCTGAAGGGATTGGACACCACAGTGGTACTGCTACAGGTACTGTAATTGTTAGAGTATAGTACTTCACCTCCATTTTTGATTAAAATAGGATTGTTGCCTGGCAACTTATACTTTTAAAAAATGTACTTCATGTGCCAGATAGCTTACTAATGAACTATTAGAGAGCATCAATTTATGAAAGAGTTGTTTTATAAGGGGTAGGGAGCACTGTTCACTGTTAAGTTGATGAAACATCCCCTTGTTAAGCAATGAAAAGACTCACAGGTCGTCTTCTCCAACTGCTTCCTGTGAAGAAAGAAAATAACCAACCTGTGTTTCATGTCATTCTAACTTTAATTTAGTATAAATTGTATTGCTATTATGACACTCAGTTACCTTAAAAAAGTGCATCAAAATATCACTAATAATTTGCTCCAGGCTTTGTATTAATACATAAATATAATGTTTTATAGAGTTTTAATTCATCCTACTTTTAAATATTTCACTGGGTGAGGTTTCCAAGGATGATCTGCAGAAGGGAAGAAAATGAACTACAGAATACACTGCTCAATTATCTGAGGGCAGCTGTGGTACATTATTACAGCACTTCTAACAGAGGTAGCAGGGCTGCATCCTTAATCTCAAAACAAAGGAATTCTCCTTTTGACTTGGGGTTATTCCACTTAAAAGGATGATCTCTAGTTCCATCCACTTTGCTACAAATGACATAATTTCATTCTTATTTACTGCTGAATAATGTCCCATTGTGTGTATTTAGCACAGTTTTAATCCAATCATCTATTGATGGACATCTGGGCCCATTACACATTCTTGCAATTGTGAAGAGAGCTGCAATAAATATGGAAGCACAGGTGTCCCTGTGGTATGATGATTTAGCTTCCTTTGAATATATACTGAGAAGAGGTATAGCTAGATCTACCTTAAAGGAAAAAAATATACACACACACACACATATATGGGCTGGGGTTTAGCTCAATTGGTAGAGTGCTGCTCTGAACTTTCTGAGGACCTGAGTTTAATCCCCAGCACTACAATAATGGGAGAAAATAGATGGATGGATGGATAGATAGATAGATAGATAGATAGGCAGACATTGAAAACCCTATCAATACCAGAGAAGCACAGACAATAGTGTTTTATTTGTTGTACGTAGGGATACCATGAGTCAGATATCTACTCAAGGGCACCTAACAACAACATATATATATATATATATATATATATATATATATATATATATATATATATATGCAGCTGTAGCACTGTGACATCCAATCCTGTCAGATCTTAGAAGCTAAGAAGCAGGGTAAGGCCGGGTTAGTACTTCAATGGGAGACCGCCTGGGAATACCAGATACTGTAGGCTTGGGAGAAGGACCCAGCAACCAGCTCCCAAAAATCAATCCTCCACTGAAAACCCTATGAATAGCAGAGAAGCACTGATAATAATATTTTGCCTGTTGTACGTAGGGTCACTATGAGTCGAACATCAACTTGGCAACTAACAACAACATATATATAAGCTCAGTTGCTTGCTCTCTGTGCTTGCTCAGTGCTTGCTCTCTGTGTTCTGAGGCCCTAGGTTGGATTCCAGCACTGCAAAATTGGGAGAAGGCCCTGGCTGCCCACTCCCAAAACATTCAGCCATTGAAAACCCTATGAATAGCAGAGAAGCACTGACATAGTGCCGGGCATGGCACAGGATCAGGGAGTGCTTTGTTCTGTTGTACATAGGGTTGCTATGAGCTGGACTCAACTTGATGGCACCTATCAATGTAACAATGAAGTCATATTTGACATAGTTTTCATCACTGAAGTGAAGAAAGGAAATAGGATTTGACTGAAAAATAGTAGCCTTCAAATAAATGTGGTTTTGAATTCTTTCAAATTTATACATGTAGTAAAATTGAGGTTTTGATACAAAAAATGTTGAAATGTACACTTCTTTAATGATCTCACTATATACAATGGCATCTTAGTTAAAATAGCTAGTAATTTTTCATCAGAATTTATGATAAAGAATGTCTTCAAACAAGAGACATTTAATTTTTGTTATTTTTGCTGGCCAAGAATTTATGATATTTGCAGCTGAATCATTAATAGACTCCACCTGAAAATGGTTGTACATGTGCTCTATTTTTCTTTTTCTTAAATATATTAATGAAAGGGCCCCTTCTGGCAGTAACCTACTAAATGTCTTGTTCTAGGAAACCCAGAAAATTTTTACTTTAAAAATGAAAATTTTTCATAGTTTGCTTTCATTTGCTTCCATTTCTTCCCAAAATTCTCAAATGTAGGCAACTCAAACCCTGATTCTGACAAAGTACTTCATTCTTGACATTTATGGACAGAGGGCAGAGAATGTAAGAGAAACTGCTATCAAGAGAGCAAGAGTGTAGGAAGAAGATTGGAGAGATTGGAAAAGATTGGAGAACCTTTCCTTTATAAATTAGGAAAACCAAGTATGTTCTCAATCTACCAGTATCAGCATCTTTTAGGGTATCACATGTTTCTTTCAATTAAAACTTTGCTTGAGAAAGAAACATCTTTATCCATACAGAGCTGTCTGTATGCATAGATTAGTTATCTGTAGCTATGTCACCAATTATCCTAAAATTTAGCCATGTAAAGCCACAAATACATATTATCTCCTCATTTCTGATGGTCAGGGAGCTGGGAATCATTTATCAGGGTGGTTCTGGCTCCTGGTCTCATGAGTTTGCAGTCAAAATGTGGGGCAGGGCTTGAATCTTCTAAAGACTGGCTGAAGGTGGAGGGTCCACTTGCAAAGTCACTCATTCCCATGGCTGGTAGCAGGAAACCTCGGCTTCCTGAAGGATATGGCCAGTGGCCTCAGTTTGTCATCACATGAGCCTCTCCATGGGGCTACACATGACACAGCAGCTGGCTTCCCCCAAAGCAAGTGAAGCGAGAAAGGGTAAGAAGCTCCGATGCCCTCAATGATCTAGTCTCAGAGCTGCACACTATCTCTACAGTAGAAGCAAGTCACTAATCCCAGAGACAGTCTAGAGAAGAAGAATTAAGCTCGACTTCTTGACACAAAGAGTATCAGTAACTTTACAGATGTATTTCTCTACCTCTTTGTTTGGAGTCTTCTAAAGGACCAAAACCCTTGAGGCTGACACTATGTACACAACACAAGAAAACCAGGAGTGAATGGATTTTTACCGACGGAAGACATCAATTATCTTATTCTGCCACTTGATGAAAGGAAACTAGATGGCTTAACTCTATATAGGTCATCTTAAAATCTTTATAAGAAATATCAAGAAGAAATTCTATGGTGGATAAAATCATCCGACAAAGACTTTGCTGTATTTTTTTTTTCTTCTGATCTACAGCCCGAGGTTTTATTGGAACATACTGCTATCTCAGAAGTCCTCCCTTGTTGCTATATGCGATGGTAAAAATTGTCAGAAGACCCAGTTTCCATAAGGAAATGTCTTGTCCCAAAGTAATAGTCACATTATGGCCTGGATTTGGGCCTTCAAAATTTTTAGAACCAAGTAGTGGCACAAAATATTTGAGGGATGAAAGCATAAATGAGTGATTCAACAACAAGTATAAATCTGAGGCTTGGCCTCCATGATCAATCAAAGAACTGAAGAAAACTGACTTCAAAGGACATCTAAGAAACACAGAGGGATATCCCAGATGTCTCCCAGCTCCTGGAACCTCTTTGGGCTCCTTTATTGAGTCTGTGTCTAAAATCAAAGTAGTTCCTCTTTTCTCTCTTCTATTAAAAATGTTACTATTATATGCTTCCTTGAACAATTATCTATATCTTTGCCAATGTAAGTTCATAGTGCTTTATTTTTATTTAAATTGCACTCCATAACATACTGAATTTCCAATGTTAATATTAAATTATTCATCCGACTGGAAGCAAACAATGGTATAGATAACTGAAAACAGAATAGTTTCAGCATAAAAATGGTTTCTGGTCCACTTTGACATAGACAATTTTTTACAGATTTACTTTCCAACCTGTATTTTCAGGATTATTATTGATTGCATTCCCGGATACATAAAAAAAAAAAAAAAATTAAGAAGAGCTCTTCTTGGAAAAAATGTAAAGTACTGATTTTTTTCATAGATATTTCATGCATGGATAATTGAGGCACCTACACATATTGTATTCTATTGTCAATAGTTTTGTTAGTTAATGAAAGAAATGGGTTGGTTTCATTTCAAAACTTAGCTTGGTAACTATTCTTTCATTCAACTGCTGGTAGAAGCTAGGCAAAGCACACAACAGTATAGGCTTAGATCAGTGCCCTAAAAAAATCAGCAAGATATTCTGCAACGCTGAACTTAACACTAGATGTAAGTTTGCTTCTAAACAAAGTAGATTCTTAGGTACCGTGAAATTCATTTTGCTGCAATAGGAAAGAGGAAAGGTGTGATTGATAACTGCACAACACCTAACAAGGAATGTGTGTTTTGCTTCTGAATGTAAGACTGTGCTCCTTGTGATGCCCCTACAGAAAGACATTAGGAGAAACCCTGATGAGATGGCAGATGTAAGAGCCTCCATCACACATTATCAGAAGGTGCCACATTGTCCAAGTTTTTCTGAAAAGTAGACCACAAAATTTTAAATGGAATTAAAACTTTCTTTGTGGCATTATGCTTCAGTATCTAAGCTAAATTGAGAGGCAAAGTCTATGGGACATCATTAAACATGAGGACTCTCGAAGAGTGTCTAACAGCTTATGACAAGGGTATTAATTTTTGTAGTCACATGCAAGTAAAATGAACAAGAATCCTTCCTAATAAAACCAACATTCTGTTCTGTGATAATTAGATGTCTTTAGAGCCCTTGTCAAAAATGAAACAGGTTCCAATTAAGCTGTTCATTGCTATTTAAAAACAGACCTCAATTTTCCAGTAGTTTCAAGAACCTAGTCACCTCGATGGGTTTCTATTGCCTCTATCTCATTTTGGCTTTGTTTGAACCCCTCCTCAAGACTTTCCTCTCAGAACTTCAGCCATCAGCAGCCATCCAATGTTAAGTACCTACAGAGACCTGCAAGTGGCCTGAATCAGAAAACCTAGTTAGAGCGGGAAGAGCTGCAGAGCAGTAGGAACAGTGGCCAATGGTTAACTTAAGCCCCACCTTCAGAGGCTGTGGATCTGTTCACCAAGGATTACTAAATCTTCTATTTTTTCTCTAAAAGCAGCTAGAAATCTGAGTTATGTGAAGTTGCCCATTTTTAGGTTTTTGGCCACAGCTTTTTTAAACCATGCAATACAAACAAAACACTTCTGCACATGTCATTAGGCTGATATTTTGATAACCTACTACGTGGATTATCTCTAAGGAGGAGCCCTCTTTCAGTCAGGATAATGAGTGAAGATAAAAATTTTTTAATTTTTTGATACCCAAATAAATCTTCCTATTTGATGAAACTGCCAACTGAGAAGGACAGGTAGACCAGAAGGACACACAGGAATCTGTCCGAAGCATTTTATGTCTGGAATAAATTCTCCATACTACAATCTGTACTGGGCAGTTATTCAGGAATTTTTTTGTTTATAGGTATCTAAATCCATCCCCAGGAAAGAATGGAGGTGTTGCCCTAGATTTGTTCCTTTATTATTGTTGTTGCTATTAGGTACTGTTGAGTCAGGTCCAACTCATAGTGACCGTATGTACAACAGAAAGAAGCACTCCTCAACACTGTGCCACTCCCAGCACTATATCAGTGCTTCCGTGCTATTCATAGGGTTTTCAGTGGCTGACTATTTCAGGATGTTTTTGAGAGTGGGCTGCCAGGTCTTTCTATCATTTTTGTGGTGCTGAGGATTGAACCCAGGGCCACAGAGTATGCAGAGCAGCAGTCTACCAACTGAGCTAAACTCCAGCCCCTGTTCTTTTACTACTGTTTTATAATTTGAGTCTTTGATGATGCCAAACCAAGACAAATATAACTGAGCTAAAATGTAAGGAAGTTTTCAGCAATCAGGAGGAAAACTATTGAGAAAATAGATTCTCAAGTCCATTTACTCAAGAGATATTGATTGACTACTGTGTGTTGTTGTTGTTGGCATTTAGCTCAGTCGGTAGAGCACTGCGCTGCAGTCTCTGAGGTCCCGAGTTCAATTCCCAGGACCGAAAAAATGGGAGAAGGGCCTGGCAATCCACTCCCAAGGCAATCCTGAAACGGTCAGCCATTGAAAACCCTATGAGGGTCACTATGAGTTGGATACTGACTCTACGGCACCTAACAACATCAACAACTGTGTGTCGGGCCTGTGCTTTATACTGAGGACGCAATGATGGGCAAGATGGAATTTTTAATTTGCTTATGAGGCTTATACAAAGTAAATGAGTCCAACAATCAAAAAGCTAATTAGATGAAATACAATAGTGCTGTGTTCCAGCGTAACGTGTGTGATAAACACAGGGCTGCACTGCCCAGATTTGGTGAGGGCTTTGCTGACCAGCTGTGGGGAGTGTGGTCAGGAGACAGCTGCCCCAGCTGCTGTCCTTCAGCAGCCTGCATCCAGCAAAAAGACAAAGAGGACGGAGCAAGGTTGGGCTACTCTAGCCCCAAACAGACAACTCTGGTGAGCAGTACTAGTTGGGAGCATCTGCAAGGCTGGCTGAGTGTTTCTCATGCCACCATTGTAGTTTGCTCAGTCCTCACCTCTTGCTTCCACTGAAGTGGATCCCCAATAAACAATTCACACACCCATTTCCATCTCAACATCTGCTTCTGAAAAACCTAGCCTGTAACCATGTGGATAGTGGAAACATTTAACACAGTAGGAAGGAGCAACCTGGGAAAGCTTGCAAAAGGAATGTTACTAAAACTAGGACATAAACATGCATAGAAGTTAGCCAACTCACTTTGCAAAACAAAGGGGAACAGAGGGCAAGAATGCAGAGAGTGTTTCAGGAGCAAAGACCCAAAGTTCTAGCAAAAGAGAGGTACAGAGAGAAAGGAGCATGTTCCATACACAAAAAAGAAGCAAGATACTAGAGGCAAAAGAGAGACCTAAAAGCACCTCACAAACCAGTTTAAGATTGGGATTTGTCATAAAAAACCACAGGGGGACTTAGGTAAAGGAGTAATCCCTCTGTCAGCACTAGAGACACACATTTGGAGGGGGACAATGTTAGAGTCAGGGCACCCAGATAAGCAGTCAGCATCCTCTGACTAAAGAGATGATGATGAATGAACTAGAAAGTCAGGTCGAGTAGACAGAAATGAATGAACAGAAGCAATCCTAAGAGAACAGAATCAGTAGGGCCTTCTGCTATGTTAGATGGGAGACGATAAGTACAAAGGAAAAAAATCAAGGATGTAAGTTTTTTCTAGTTGTGGGAACTGGATGGATATCGGCATTATCCACTGAGATAAGAATATAAGAAGGAGAAGGCTTGGTGGGGATGGTTTCAGCTTTGAACATGAGGAGATGAATATAGAAATCTGTTGTGTAAGAGGGAATCATGTGCATCATCAGGATATCATCAGAATGGTGTTCGTATCTAATTATTCAATCATATCATCAGCTTATAGGTACTCATGATAACTGTGAGCTTAGAGAACACCCAATGAGGGATATCTGGATGAGAAAAGAGGAGGGGCCTTGGCAAAATTCTAAGCAACATCAGCATTGAAGAGATGGCAAAGAAAATGTAGCTTACTTAGGAGAGAGACCACAGGGGACCAAGCATGATGTCATCTACAGAATTTAGCAATTTGACAAGAAAGGAGGGGACAGAAGCCAGTTTACAGTGGAGGCACCCCATGTGGAAACTTTTCAGAAAGTGTAATGTGAAAATAAGTAGGGAAGAGAAGAAGATGGATGGAGAGAGAGAAACAGCAGAAGAAACTATGACAACCAGGGTGAGTCAGGGCTTGTTGTTCTTCATTGTAGTAGGAAACATCAGGAAAAGGTTAATTGGTTGTAGGAAGGAACCAGTAATAGAGAAAATGAGATGGAAAATATAGGAGGTGGGTTGAGTGGGCAGAAGAATATGGGATCTAGAGAACAGGTGGAGGCATTTCCCTTGGAGTAGAGGAAAGATGCCTTTTGAACTATAATGAGAGGAAGAGAGGAGAGAGAGAGAGAGAGAGAGAGAGAGAGAGAGAGAGAGAAAAGAAAAGAAAATGGAAGAGGGAGTCAAGTTCTTAGGACTAGAAAGAAACTGAAGGAGTTTGCTTTTGGGGACTCTATAATCTCCATAAAGTAAGAATGTATGTCAGCTGCTGAAAGAGAGTATAACCAACAGGCAAGAAGATTTGACAACAGAGAAGTTGTTTTGAAGAGCGTTTTGGAGATTAAGGAAAAGAGTTGATGATAAAAGTAACATAGCATGGTTGCTAAGCAATCAATAACAAACCCTGCCTCCACTGATTATTTGCTTTCTTCCAATCTGGGAATGGTGGGGAGTTTTTATCTATCACGGCAAGACTCTTAAAGGTATTCATATGGACATCTCTTTCTTACCCCTTAGCTCCTGGTTGTTTTACAAATGAACACAGAACAAATCAGGGACAGCTTGCTTCACAGATTCCAAAATAAAAGTTAAATTCAATCATCTGATTCATATTGACGAAGAACAAAATTCATAGAACTGTAGATGGGGAGCTGTGACATGTAGGTTACCCACTCCTCTTATCCGTCTATGGGCCACCCAGAGAGACTGTCATCTATACAGAGTCCTTGGTGAGATGCATTCAAGAGGCTGAGTTTCAGAAGTGCCAAAATATCTTATTAAAGAATTCAAACATAAGATATCTCCTGGTAAGGAATCTCAGGAGACTTCCTTTATGAGGTTGCAAACTGTATTTATAAAATCAGCAAAGTTCTAGTGCATACTATAATTTGAAACTTCTTTATCACAGCTTTCACTGAGATGATGTTATGTACAAGTACAGTTATAAATGAATGGATCATGGAATGTAAATACCCATATTTTATGAATACCCATTATCAAAAAGTAGAATTTTTGAAGCAAACATGTTAGAAGATTGGAACTTATACTCTGAAAAAATGGCTTGCATTATTACAGATATCTTATAGGAGCACATGCTATTAAGTAAAAATACAAATTTGGTCTAATAAAATCTCTTAAGGAAGTTTTTATCCTCAATCATCCTTTCATTTCCACCTGCCTTCTCTTGGTCCTGTCTGGCTCTTCCCCTTTCTAAAAACAAAAAAACAAAACAAAACAAAAAAAGTAAACCAAACAAACAAACAACAAAAAATGTTCAATGACTACTTGTATTAAAATAAAACAAAGAATGGGGCCGAGTCAAGATGGCGGACAGATAACACACACCTTCTGTTCCGGAGCAATAAGAAGCCCTGATTAGGGGTTTAAAAAAGCCAATTGAATAAATAGAAACAGAGATAATTTAGTTTGAGAGATAGAGAATGAAACTAGGTGTGCACTGAAATCAAGGATTAGGCTTCAGAGGAGCTACACAGTGGCCAGCAGCAGGACGCCACCATTTCGCCATCACACAGACAGAGGATAGAATCCCAGAGACTTGGAGGGGATTTCACGCACATGCACCCACGGCCCGGACCCAACACGGAGTGCAACCTTGGCAGCACACTCTCACCACGCCTGTGGGACACAGACTGCAGATCCTAGGTGAGTCACCGTGAGGGGGCCCACAAACGCCCTCCATAGCGGCCGTGGAGCGAACGGGGAAGCTGGTGCCAGCGATCCGCATCTAGAGCTAAGACGCGGCTCCCCTCCCTTCTGTTGCGGCGGGTCAGGCCTACGGTCGCGAACTCCACAGAAAATTGGGCACACATATGCCCGGATCCCAGACACATCAGAGGTGAGCCCAAATCACCCCACTGTGCTGCGGAGAGGTCGGGGGCTTGTGGAGGCGGCTAAGTCTCGCGGCCGGGGAGCTCCTTTTCGGTGGAAACTGGCGGAGCAGTTCACCGCCAGCAGTGAAGTTCCCAGCGCGACTACAGCACAGGACAAGATGGCAGGATAGAATCCTGGAGACTCGGAGGGGACTTTGCCCACACACC
>VMDO01026553.1:0-26561 GCA_007922755.1 Pedetes capensis | reverse complement strand
CAAAACAATCGCTGTGGTTTAAAAAAGAATATACAAAAACCCAATAGTAGTGATTTTTTCATAGGACATAAATACAAAACTGACATATAGTTAAAATGGAAATAGAAGAAACCACATTTTAGTCCAATAATTTGAAAACAAAGATGAAGCAAAGACAGTAATATAACTTAGAAAATTAGAAAAATAATACTGACAGGCAGATCCAAATGCTTGTTCTATTTCTATAACCATAAGAGTCTTCCAGTTATTTGAAAATGAGAGAAAGCTTTCCAATTAATTCTCTAGAATTGATATAACCTTAAAATGAACACAAGCAACGAATAGTATGAGAGAAGAAAATTATACCTGATCTAATTCATGATCATTGATGCAAAAATTCCAAACAAAATATTATCAAATTATTTTATTATTTATTTATTTTAATTAATTAATTATTTTAGTACTTGAGTGGTGAACTCAGAGCCTCACACATACTTTGCAAGTGCTCTACCACTGGGTATGGGAGAAGGATGTGGCAATCCACTCCCAAAGCAATCCTGACTCAGCCATTGAAAACCCTGAGGGTCTCTATGAGTAGGACTGTACCCAAGGGCACTTAGCAACAACAACTACCACTGAATGACACTTCCCACCTATGTTTTAATTTTTGATTCAGGGTCTTGCTACATTACCCAGGCTGACTGTGGTCTTGAACTCACAATCCTCCTGCCTCTACCTCCCAAGTCACTGGAATTAAAGTTATACGCCACTATGCCTAGGAATAATTTATTACCCTCTCTCTCTCACATCCACATGTTCCTAGACACAAACACACACACACACATACATAACACTTTGTTATCCACAAAGATGGTATCATTGATCTACGAATCTTTTACTCTACAGATAAATTAGTACTCATAAGATTAGCAAAGTTAGTGAATATATAACCACTCAATTCAAACTACCTGCAGAAAAAAACATAGTCAAAAACCCTAACTTTATAAATATGTGCCATTTGGTGAAATTATATAGTATCTATGAATTAATGATACTGAAAATTCACAACTAAATAGTCTTTTATTGTTTAGTGACAATTTAAAGAGGAATGCTCTACACAAAATCATAGGTTGGCATCAGCAAATTTCACCTCAGGAGATTTCTATAAAATAGCCAATTAGCAAATACAGACCAGATCAAACTAGCTAGATATCCTAGATTCTCCAACCTGGTAGTAATTAACAGAATAAAAATTGAAATAGTTTGTAAAAATTTTAAAAAGAAGGCAACTAAAATAACCAAAATCATTAAGGCTTGATTTGACAAATTATACCACAGTGACTCAAAGATGTTTTGATTACAAACAAAATGAAAGTAAATCATTCTAGGAATCATGAGAATTGGTTAATTTTTTTTTTTTTTAGGATAAATAAGAGCACACAAGTGAAAAATAGTGTCCTGATGCAAATAGAAAACTTGATATAAGATATGCAAAACTGTCACAAGGGTATCTCAATATATCTCTTGCTTTTGAATATAAAGTAACCTGTTTATTTCTGTTGAGAACAATATTTTAAAAATAATATTTCCCTTCTAAATTTTATCAAAATAAATATGATATCAGAGCAACAATGAATACTGCTAAAATTCACTTACATTTGACTGTTATTTGTCTCATAATAGCTTCTCAACCTTCCAAAGATATTTTACTTTAAGCAATCCTGTCAAAGTAATTTTTCATCACAACTATTTTCCACTTAAAATGATAAAAATCTTTTATCTTCTATAATTTACAAAAATATAAATAGGTTTTTCTGATTTGCAGCAGTGGGATATTCCAAAGCTTAGACTACAAAGAATCTACTACCTATCTAAACATATTACTTGGGAAAACCAGAAAATAAACATAAAGGCTTATTTTAGCATCAATTATGCACCAAGCCTAGACATTTTAGGAGCCTAATTTACTTTTTAAAAATTGCTACATTCTTGCTAGTATTTCTAGTTTTAGCAGTTTCTAACAGAGCATTTTATTATAATCATTTGATAAGCCACTTTAATAAGAAATCATTTTTATTTAGTCCCACAAATGATGAATTCAACAATAAATAGGTATTTTATACTTTAAGTGATAGGAATAAGCATATTAGTGTTCTTTTTATAAGGCTTGATATACATTTTTACTTTATAACTTTTGTAACAGATGAACCATATTTTTTTTATTATTAAGCATTTTAATGTGAATATTGATAGCCCCAATTAGAATCTGGGATCTTCCACATTATAGCTGTGTTTCATTGGAGGAATTACTTAATTTTCAGCCATATTATCATCATCTTTAAAATTATTATTGTGCTTAGGTGCCGTTGAGTCAGGTCTAAGTCATAGCAACCCTATGTACAACAGAATGAAACACTCCCCGACACTATGCCATGCCCAGCACTATGTCAGTGTTTCTTTGCTGTTTATAGGTTTTTCATTGCCAGATTGTTTCAGCACTTGGCTGCAAGAGTCTTCGCTCATTTTTGTGGTATGGGGGATTGAACTGGGGGTCTCAGATAGCACAGAGTAGCATTCTAAAAGTTGAGCTAAATCCCAGCACTCTCTTCAAAATAGGAACAGTAATATATATTTCTCAAGCTTTATGCATAGGAAAAATGAAGATTAGAACAAGGTCTAGCACCTAGCACTTGTATAACCTATCTCTAAATAATCTCCATGTCCCCATGCAATTATATAGTTATACACAACTATATTCTAATGAAAACACACTAATTTGCTTTTGACCAGTAACTACTGAGATTGATGATTCTAAAAAATACTATTTTCTCAATATTTGACAAAGTAAATTATCTAAAAATAGTTTAGGCTGTGCTTACATGTGACTTTAGGTTTGTCTTCTCCACAGTGCATTTTAAATAACTAGGTTATCCATGGTTTGTGTGTAAATTGTGGAATGGCAAATCCATCCATGTATAATCCCTCCCCTTAGGCCTATCTTTCTATTTCTCCACCTTTTTGACAAAATGAGTTGCATGGTTTTGATGTGGCTTGAGAAAGCAGGTTATAGATTTGTAAGCAGGTGAGAAATAATACCAGGTGTAACATAAACTTATCATAATTATCAATTTGGAATACTTTAAAGAGAATCTTAAAATACAAATAACATTTAAATATTAACATAGAAGCAAAATACATTAAGTTTTTAGAAAGGAGAATTTGTCACCAAAAACATTAATGAGGTAAACTATCAGAGAATAAAGGGTCCTCTCTCAAAATTGACTAAATATACTTTCATGAATGTATAAGTACATTGTTCCCATATAATATTTTCATGGAAACTGGAGAAAATTTTGGCACAGAGGAGCAATTGGGATACGTTGTTTTATTATAGTTTCAAATACACAATAAAGATTTCAAATAAACATAGGTTAGAGAGCCAAATACATATTTCTAAAAAATGAAAATATAAGTCAAAGCTCATTTTCCATTGACTAGATTTTTTTTCTTAAAACAATGTAATAAAAATATTTATATTTTCAATGTATCTTAATCTGAAACATAATATATGGAGTCCTGTTTCCTAGGTTAACACTGTTTGCCTTGTCAACTCTGTGCTTATATACAGGACTTAACTCTAATCTTGAAGTGGGGGACATTAAATAATATAAGTAGGTATCGTTCTCTTTGTTGTTGTTGTTAGGTGCTGTCAAGTCAGTATCTGACTCATAGCGACCCTCTGTACAACAGGGGAAACACTGTTGTCAGTGCTTCTCTGCTATTCATAGGGTTTTCAATGGCAGATTGATTTTTGGGAGGGGGTTGCCAGGTCCTTCTCCCAAGCCTACAGCTTCTGGTGTTCCCAGGTAGTCTCCCATCCAGGTACTAACCAGGCCTGACCCTGCTTAGCTTCTGAGATCTGATGGGATCGGATGCCACAGGGCTACGGCTGCAGGCCTCACTCTCTTTAGTTTTCTTTTTTTCCGGCCTTCATTTTGCAGTCTACTTTCAAGTCTCCTAATAAATAACCTGGCTGGGATTTAGCTCAGTTGGTAGAGTGCTGCTATGCAGTCTATGAGGTCCCAGGTTCAATTCGCAGCACCTCAAAAACAGGAGAAGGACATGGCGATCCACTCCCATGGAAATCCCGAAATAATCAGCCATGGAAAACCCTATGAGGGGTGCTATGAGTTGGACATGACTAGATGGCACCTAACAACAACAATGACAATAAATAACCTGGGTAAATATTGTCCCCAAGCAACATTTGAGGACTATCAAAACTAATGTGTAAAGATATGATTGTGACTCATAACCCTGCTGGAAGTAATATTGTCTAAACCCAGCATGCCACCACATGTTAGACCCCATTTTCTCCCCATGTGGCTTTTTCTTATTTTGATATCTCTATTAATCAGGTCATCTGAGAAGAGGCAAATATAACAGGTTGGGTGAGATTACTCCCTTTGCATCTTTTATCTCCTTGGGGGGAATTAATTTGTTCTATGTTATTCCTGAGCAGCAAGCAAATCATTTTAATAATAGAAAAATGAATGTTGAAAGTAGCAGTTGCTTTAATTAAAAGGTGATCACCAGAGAACTGATTTCCTAGCTAGTTATTGACTGACAAACAAAATAATTGGCACATAAAAACCAGTAGAGGGACACTACTCAGAACACAGAAATTGTTGACAATAAGTAATAATACAGTAAAATCATTTACATTTATATAGAGGACACCGTATTTATGTCTGCTTTTAGTTATTAGTATTCCAGAGCTTAGCAAAGACATCACCTTCAACTTTCTTCCTCATCGTTACCCTCTCTTTCTCTGACAATTGATGAGCTTGACAATCTCGTTAAACTGCCAAATATATAATTTGCAGAGGCTCTAACTCGCCAGCTCCTGGATAGGAGCAAAGTGATGGTTTAACACAAACCTGGCACTGATCTTAATGAAAATTTTGTTTTATAAGCCAGGTTGCTAGCATGTCACCATTCCTGCAGTCTGCACAGGCTCTAAGCAAAAGTAAAATGAAAGGAGTTAGAAAGGATTACATGATCCTTTAAGGCCCTATGACCAGATTCTTTATTCCTATAGTTATATTGCATCCTCTTCCCACAAATTCCTAATCATACACACTTTCTCTTATGACTATCTATGTTTTCTCCTTCATCTATTGAGAATGATCACATTTTAAAAAATCTGTTTGCTGATGGGTTTAAGAGATTATTAAGGTGCATTTCTCAAAACCAGGAAGGAAGTAGGGATTTTTGTTATTGCTACTGTTGTTTTATTCCTGATGGGGTAAATCTATATAAATGTTCATGTAGGGGATGAAGGTGAATCTTGTGGAGGAGAACAGGGCAAAAAAAGAAGATAGAGAAGGGAGATACCAGCTTGAGAGCTGATCCTTGCAAGTCCCCACGGAGAGGGAAAATCACAGCCTGGGTACTATTGGAGGGCCTCACAACATCTCCAGAGCAAAGGAATTTTCTGGAGGCCACCTGGTCTTTCCAGTAAGAACATTCTTTTCCACCACTCAAAACCTTTTTAGAAAATTCTCAACATACACAATAACTGGTAACTGTGAATACTGCTTCTCAGTTCCACATTTTCCTTAGTCCCAACAAAGCTCCAGGACCTCTTAAATCCAGGGAATGAGTGGTCCAGATCCCTGGGAGATGCGAAGGGGGAAGGCTACTGGGAGGATCCTTAACTGATAAATAAGATATGGACAGTCATTAGTTATACTCTCTTTACCTCATAACAAACTCGGCATATTCATATTAGGGACTAATACAAAATCATAGACATTTTGTAAGGCAGGACACCGCTAAGAAACATAATGTTTACAGAAAACTCTTCAAGCCAAGGTCCTAGATTCTCTTTTCACAACAATTATTCTTCTCTACAATTTAGTGGAAACATTTGGAGAATTTAAGTACTCCCTAATTAATGGAGGTCAAGGGAAAATTACTAGGAATTCGAGGATAAATTGCTTTTCTTTGGAAGCTGGAATGACAGGCTATTGCTACTACAGAAGTCTGCTGGGCTGAATAATGTGGTTTGTGTCACAAGAATGAAATTTGGCATCAGATACCAGCCCTTACTGAAACAGACTAGTGAGGAATAATGATAATCCAGGAAAAACAAATGGCCAAAAAGCAAAAGCAAAGAAACAAAATATATTTTATTTTCCTTCCCATCAAAGGATTTCAAGATGCAACACTACATATAAAATACACCTCTGACTTGTTTTTTGGAAAGAATAAAGAAACTAAGAGTTTCAAAGAAAAACACAGACTATGAACTCCAGTGTAATAAGATTTAATTGACTGTTACATTTTACCACTAGGTTTTAATAAATACATTAGAGGAATCCATAATGAAACATGAAAAGGCACTTGAAACACAAAAATGTACCTAGGATTTTTTAAGACAATAATGTGAGGTATAATTGTGTAATGTACCATCTCATATACATAAAAAGATCACAAAAGACAAATAATAAAATCAAAGATTATTACTTATTTTAACAGATTAATATTTATAAGCATAAGCACATCCTTTTAAAAATTAAATTCTAAGATATACACTACTCTAATTTTAATAGCAATTATATGACTCCTGGAATCTAGACCAGAAGAAATAAGCATGAACAGGACTAATGTTCTTAAATACAAAAAGCATGCTCTAAAAATGACAGTAAGAGCTTCTTCTCTATAGCTTAATGGGGATGACACAGACCTGTAGGAAACTGTTTTCACAATCCTACAGTAATAAAGATTAGACAGCCCAATCATGTTGAAGGGATCACTTACCCTCTGTTTAACAAGAAGGCAATCTGAACAAATAAAATCATGTTAGACATGCTGAGTTAAAAAGAAAAGACTATTTAAACATTTTATATTACTCAAGGAATCAAGTTCTCTTTGAAATAACAAGAATAATTCAAAACTAAGCCTCTTATCAATCTAACCTTACTCAGTACATCTTGCTGGGCTAATCACCATGACACTGTAATATGTGAGATGCCTGTCATCCCTTTCCGTCACCTGGATCCTATCAATGTGGGATGTATTTTCATGAATAAGATATTTGATAGAAGGCATTTTGAACATCAGTTGTTAAATTCCCAGATCAGCTTAACTCTAAAATAATGTGTACATCAGATGCCTTATTCTTCGTGGCCTCATCTCTCCTGCCTTCTCCGCCACCCCCCCCACCCCCGAAGATTGAATCCTGGGCATTTTATGTGCTAAGCACAAGCTCTACCATACAATTCTCACCCAGTTCCCAGCTGCTAAGATTTTTAGCTGATAATTGAGAAAGAATGCTAGGGACAAGGCTGATGAGGTGAGCAGGAACTTACACTTTTAAGACTCAGTAAATACATTTTAAGCCTTCTGCGTAAATAACAGACAAATCTCTTAGAAATTATTTAATGAATATTAAAACATAAGATTTTTGTATTTTTCTTATTTTTCTAGGTGGGATTATTTGTTGTAATTGAGGCATTTCATAAACACTATGGTCTTGAAAGCAGTACAAAAGAATGACTACAATTATGGAATCTAAAGTCACACTACTTACACTCCAATCTTTTCTCCATCGTTTATTAGTTATTGATTCTCAGAATGTCACTTAAGCTTTCTGTGTGTTGCTTTTTCCCTATCTAAAATAAGAATAGTCCATACCTCACAATGATGGTAAGACTTATTTGAGTGGATAACATAAAGCATATTTGTTGGAACACAGTGAGCTCTGAAGCATTGTATCTACTATCATTCAGCAAAACTTAATTATAACAAATGGATTTTTAAAGGAAATATGAAAGCATAACTTTAGTTTTGCAATTCTACTGCATTTGATTTGCAAGAGGGTTGATTATAGTTCTTTCCAACTTACAAAAGAAAATGTGAAAATAAAAGCAACTTCTAGCTCATGAGCACATGTAATCCTGAAATGTACAGTTATTTTTATATTGTGTGTAGATATGTATGTATATGTATACCTCCGTTTTTTAGAAGAATGAAAATGGAATCCATATATATACACACATACACAGAGACATATATTCAGTAAAACAAGAAGCTTCCCAAATGGAAGTTCAATAAATTCATTGCACTTATAATTATGAATAAAATGTTTTACTTTAGAGGAAATTATTACTTTTACATTTCATGATTGGTAGGCTTTTATTTACATCATTTTGCTACTTTAAATATATATAATGTAATTCATTTCCTTTTGCTAATTTTTGAAAGCTTAAAAAGAAAAAAATATTGATAGCCAAATTAAATTATATAGATATCAATGTTAAATTAAAGGAATAAGGAAAAGTACACTATTTCTCTAATAGGGAGTTTTATTTCAGATTAGAATTGCCTAATCTTAATATGCCTGCAGCTGTAGCCCTGTGGTGTCCGATCCCGTCAGATCTCGGAAGCTAGGCAGGGTCAGGCCTGGTTAGTACCTGGATGGGAGACCGCCTGGGAACACCAGAAGCTGTAGGCTTGGGAGAAGGACCTGGCAACCCCCTCCCAAAAATCAATCTGCCATTGAAAACCCTATGAACAGCAGAGAAGCACTGACAATAGTGTTTCCCCTGTTGTACAGAGGGTCGATATGAGTCGGATACCGACTCGACAGCACCTAAAAACAACAACAACAACAATCTTAATATTTCACCTTTACCATGGAAAAATATTGGTACAGTAATTAAGAATACTTTATTAGCAAAATATGATAGTTTCAGAAGGATGATTAATACTATTTCCTAGATGTAATTTTGAAAAATTCAGTAGTTCAATTTTAAGACTGTAATTCTGTCAATAATGTTCTGATTCATTCTTTTTTCCCAGAAAAGAATAAGGTTTATACTTGTTTTATTTCAATTAATCAAAAAATATGGTTTTTAATGATAAGTTAAAAATCCAACTCTTTTGGAAGCACTGATAAATGAAAAAATATTGAAGATCCAAAATTCTTAGAAGAAATTTTGGCATTAGTACAAATGGGCCTTTGGGCCCTAAAGGAAATTGAACACATATCCAATTATAAGTTCTTAGGCAATGTTTACTTGGAGGTAGGTAATCCACTTCCATTGAATCTTTTTCTCTGTTTTTGTTTTGCTTTGATTGTTGAAATTATCATTTTTTGTTCTTTCCAAATCTTATATTTTGTTATTTTGTCCTACATTACATTTTGTTTGTATATAGAATATGTGCTTTGCTATCCATGTTACGTCTTCCTCCAAATTGAATGCTCTCTCATCTCATATTGAGGTGTTTGTGTGTGTATGATTATATTTTCTAAAAATTTTATATTTAAAATCATCTATTGTGTGTCCCGCATATTTGTTGGTCTAACTTGTATTTTTCAAGTGTCACTCTGAATATATGGTCAGATTTATGGGGGTATAATCTATGGTAGGAAAATATAGAATAATCTACATAAACATTAAATAATCTATAGATCATTCTCTGTTCTGGATAGGTATTATCTAGTCAGATATGATAACCTGTGTTAATAGAAATCTAAACAGTGGTTACCTTTGGGATGGGTAATGAATGGAAGGCAGGAGAAGATTCTTGTGAGGTGGCATCCCTCACAACTATGATATGGGTGGTGACTTTGTAAATTTATCAGATTGTACAATGTGTGTGTACCTTATGTATGCTATACATCAATAAAGGTTTATAATAAATCATTTGCATGTAACAGAGGTAAGTAATATATTGTTGTTCTTAGATGTCACGGACTAATGTCCAACTCATAACAACCCTCATAGAGTTTTCAGTGGCTAACTGTTTTGGGACTGCTTCAGGAGTGGATTGCCATTTCCTCCTCCTGTTTTTGCAGTGCTGGGGATCAAATCCAGGTCCTCAGAGAGTACAGAGTTGCACTCTACCAACTGAGCTAAACACTAGCCCAAGCAATTCATAGCATGTGTTTAATGACTAAGCACACCTACAAGTCTAAACAAAGAATGACACTCTCTTAGAAGTCATCAGACCTAATTACTCTGACAACAAAAAAAGAACCTATTAACAGATACATGTTGGCTTCCAACATGGCTGTCCCTTTGCTGTTGTTTCAGGGAACAGAAAGCCATGACACGAGCCCTACCTCCTGAGAGCTTCTGCTCTGTTATTAGGTTGAGTTCATTGAGTCTAGGTTGTATATTATTGTTTATTCTAACACTTATGAGTGGCTAGGGTTTACCTTAGTTGTTATGGATAGTGGAGAAGCACTGTCAGGCATAGGGCCTCTTTTATTCTCTTGTACCTAGGGTCACTATGAGTCCACCCAACTCGATGTCACCAAACAACAACACCACCACCTCAGAGTACAGTGTTCAAAAGAGATCAAATAATAATTAAAAAAAAAAAACAGTAGAGAAGAAGGTGAGGCAAACACATAAACAAAACATGGATCTTCTCAGCACATCATTAAGCCACAGAGACTCATGAGTTGCTAGTGAAAAGGATGAAGTTATATTTAAAAACTTGAGACACTTGTTTACCTACATGTTAGAAAAATTCAGACTTTGCTAAAATTGAAGAAATATAGTCTACTAAAATAAATGTGGGCTGGGATTTAGCTCAGTTGGTAGAGCACCGCTTTGCAGTCTCAGTTCAATTCCCAGCACCACAAAAATGGGAGAAGGACGTGGCAACCCACTCCCAAAGCAATCCCAAAACAGTCTGCCATTGAAAACCCTATGAGGGTTGCTATGAGTCGGGCACGACTCGATGGCACCTAACAACAACAACAACAAAATAAATGTCAGAAAAGTGGGAGAAATCACCTTACTTAAGTGATTGCTTAGGTGTAGTCTTGTTTGTGGAAGCTTGGATCAGAAAGTTTTTATCTTCCTGAGGTCCACTTCTCAGGGTCCCTATAGCTAAACAGTTTCATCTCTAGGAGATGGGGTTACCAAATGCAGACACAGTGGTTATGTTTTCTCTAGTTCTCTGTGAATTGTGAAAAATGTGAAGAGCCTAGGGAAATTTGCATAAAATTAAATGTACTTTGCCAAAGAACTTTTAAAAAATGATTATATAGCATGTAAGTTGATACTAAAATGGCTTCTCCAGGACGTCCCTGAAATTATGGAGATAGTGAATGGAGATGCTCTTTGCATTAGTCCTAGTTGTTCAAGACAATAACAATAACAAAATGTTAGCAATTATAAGTAGATTCCCCTTGGGCCTATTTTTGATATTTTTAAATTATTTTTATTATTTTATCTTTACAACTATATTAGTATTAAATTGGACTTTGAAGACCCAAAACCAGGAACCATTTACAAAAACTAATCCAACTAAATAAAGGCGCCTTGATTTCAGAAGCCTTAGGAAATGAGAACTGAGCTCGAGTTTTTTGTTTATTCATTTGTTTAATGCTTGTGCCACTAGTAAGATGAAAACCAATTCCCTTTAAAACTAAAAATTAGATCACAATATGAATTTGGCTTCCTCCCACCCCCACCACATACATACACACGTGCACACACACACACACACACACACACACACACTCACACAAGTGTTTTATTTATTTTTTTGTGCTCTGATAAATGAATCCATTTTTGCTTTGGAGATCAAAGGCTAACTCTAAAAATGGGATTTATTTATCAATGTTATAAACACTAGATGCTTGGGTGAAAATAAGGAAAATATTAGTAGGACAAAGTTTGCATTGGTAATGAGGAAGAGGAGATAGTGAATGCATGAAACTGAGGGACAATAGGCCAGTAAGGGCACTAGCACACTTTCTTTGTACATTGTTGTTAGGGACCTAGCAACAACTTTCTTTGTATAGTGTCTTAATATTCTACTTCCCCTGGAGTCATGGCATATCTCTAGTCTTACATGAACCACTTACCCCTTCATAATAAAACCCAACTTCTTCCACAAGTTTTGCGTACATTTAAACCTTTCAAGAGATATTTTATCCAACAAAGACTTAAAAACATTGTAAATAACTATACTTTTTTTAAGTGCCTATTGCCATATCGTGAATATTGATAAATGGAAAGATGCATAGTTTGCTAAATAGCAGACAAAAAACATTCATATATGTATATAAATATACACCCATGTTTATGTACACATGCATAGGTACTTTTTGGGAAAAGGACGTAGCAGCCCCCTCCCCAAAAACAATCAGCCATTGAAAATCCTATGAACAGCAAAGAACCACAATAGTGTTTCATCTGTTGTATATAGGGTCGTTATAAATCAGACATTGACTTGATGGCACCTAACAATAACAACATAGGTACTTTAGTATGCAAAAAGAAAACCACAAAGTTGCAATTAATAAATATTAAATGTATATTAACACATCAACTAGTCAAGTGCAACTGAACTAAATTCTTAGGGAGTTAAATATTATATAATATATGGTTCTTTGTCATTTTCTGTTTGAGTCTCTTGGGAATTGATTGTATAATGACAGCTTCATTTTGAATACCAATATTTCTTCATACATAATTTATTTTCCTTTCTCTGTGCCTTTCTTCCTTTATCTTCAAATTTATTAAAATAATATACAGTCACTGGGAAATAAGTGAAATATAATGGTTTCTTTAAAATTCCTGTATTATATTAATCATTTTGGTGACAATTTTCTATAGGAAAAGACAAATGATGTCAATTAAATATTTATCCTTAAGACCACTAGAGTGATAAATTGAAAAAAGAAAATTTTATAATCCATGAAGCCAAAAGTGAAAGAATGCTGACTTGTGACCCAACTTCAAAATATGAATCTCTATTTACAATTTAATGTTATTCTATTAACTTTTTGCTATATATTCATTAAAAAGTACAAATGAAACAAGTGATAGAAATTTGGTACTCCACTTCTGCTTCATGTTCAATTTTATGCAAACCCTTTTTATGGCATGACTTTCTCTTTGCTACTATAAAATGTTCATATATCTACTTCTTCTCATGTTTTTCATCCTTGAATGTGGCTGCAATATATTTTCTTCAGTTAAAAATAATCAAATTTTCCCGGTGCAGTGGTGCATGCCTGCAATCCCAGCAATTTAGGAGGCAGAGGTAGGAGGATTGAAAGTTTGAGATGAGAGGGAGTCTGAGTAATTTAGGGATGCTCTGTCCCAAAAAGTAAAACAATGGGCTGGGGTGCAGCTCAATTATACAGCACTTGCAAAGCATGCAAGCAGGAGGCCCTGGGTTCTACTCCCAGTACTGCCAAAAAAAATAATAATAATCCAAATTTATTTTGAAAACAGAAGGCAGAATTTACTAATTTGCTTATAGTTGTGAGGCAAGCAGTAACTTATATTACTGGTACATGAATTTTAGTCAGGTTGCTTCTCTGATATACTAACAGGAGTAACATTTCTATTCTTTGTTCATATCTCCCCCAACATTGTAAAATAGGTTTTTTTCATGTACTGTGGCATATTTTAAAGAATTTCCTAATTAATATCTAATACTTTTCCATTTTATGTCTGAATTATTAAGCATAATTTTTCTTTCAGTAAATTTTTAACAAAACTTATGGATTCATGTTTAATCTGTAATTCCTTTCTGTTCCCTTTCCTTCATAGAAATGGAATGATGAAATATAGAAGAATTCTCTGGTATCATATCCTCAGAACATAGGTGATATATGTGCATATAATGATTTAACTAACAGTTAAGTTAGAACTCTGAAATGAATGTTCTGTGAAGAATCTTCCCCTCTCCTCTTATAGTCCCCTAAATACAGTCGCTTAAATTATCTCATTTTGGAAAATGCTCACTTGGAAGAATATGTGTTTCCTTTGACCAACTAAGTGCATGGAAAGGTCACAACAGCGGGGCTCCTATTTGCTAACAGACCTGTTCCTTGCACTCACTGAAATCAGAGGGACAATTACAGTTTCAGCAGTTGAAAATTATCCACTAATTAGAACTGGAAGCAAGAAGCCATGAAGTACAGGTGATAACCATAAATCAGAACAATTAGTCTGTCTAGAAAAGCAACATGATCAAATCAGAGTCACCATACCAGCTGCTCATTTAATCTAGGGTTGCAATGTTTTTGCACTGCATGTCAGATAACCCCGTACAGAAGAAGTTTGGATCTGACAAGTATACATTCTTCAGAATTATTTATAACTTCAAGGAGGCATTGATAAACTGGTTGTTAGGCTCACATTATGGATTTGAATTTTTAAAAAAGTGACATTCACAATGTGAAATCCCCTAAACATAATGTCACATTTTCACCTAGTATAAATATAATATTAAATTGGAAATGTTACTGAAATATATTTTTATTGTGACTGACTTTTATTGAGACAAATTTATCATGTAAATATTGCCATTTTGTTGTAATACTGCATTTGGGAAGCATATTGGACTCCTGTCTATAAATGGGATTATTTTATAATAAAATAAATTTTAATATCCCTCTAACATACTGTTTAAACTTTCTGTTTTACCAGAGATTCCTATGTAATTTAAATAAGACAATAGGAGTTTGGAGTTCACACACAATGCATAACAATACTAAGATAATATATGGCAATAATGTCTTTTAAAATTCTGAAATATGTTGATTTTATCACCCATTATTTTTAGGGATTAGATGATTAGATGTGCAAGGCACTCTACAGGGCTTTGTGAAGATGTGTAAAACCTAACTCTTGCTCTCAAAACATAACAAATCTATAGAGAAAATGAGACGTTTACATAAACAATGTAAGGTTGAAAATGATTTTATTAAAGAAATAGTAATCGAATGAAGAATCAAAAAATTCCAATAACATACTTTAATGTATGATATTGAGTTATAATCATACATAATTTCTCTTCCTATATGTAATACAGTCACTATCATTATTATAAAATGTTCCTATTTTCTGACCTTAACTAAGTTTTGGGATTTATCTCCTAATTTTATTTCCTATTAAAACTTAAAGGAGTTTTCAAGCAGTGGCCTAAGTTGTTCGAATATAGAGATGAATAAAATGTGATTTCTGCCAGCAAAACCTCACATCTAACAGAGAGCAGTAGATGTAAAAGATCATCACAATACAGGATTTTGACAGCAAAATAGAAATGCATACACAAAAGCTGTGGGAGCTCAGAAAGGAGAACATGATTCTCCAAGGAGAGGCCAGAAAAGCTTTCTAAACTATTTATGCTGAGATTTGAAAAGTGAATAGGTGTTCCCCAGAAGGCATAGGTGGTGAAGAAATTAAAGAATAGAAAGCAGCTCATACTCAGACACTGAAAGGCCTATATGACCCATTCCGAAAGGAGCTAAGGAGTTTGACTTGATTGAAGCATAGATATGCAAACAGGAAAGGACACAATGTCCAAAATTTAGAGTGAAAATCAAGAGCCACTTAAATGTTCCAAAAGAGAATATAAACATAGATTTTTGTTTTAGAAAAATAACCCTAACAATTACATGGAGTGGATGGGAAGCAGAGAAACTGGAGACACCAAGGTTACCTAGGATGCAAATGTAGGATAACATTCTGGAGGCAATGGGAGATAAGAGAATTTAAATACAGAAGTAAAAATTGTAAACATCTTGGAGTGCTTATTGAAGTTGGTATCTCCTGAGGATGGAGAATTTGGATTTAGGCAGTGATTAGTTTTCTGAATGATAAATAAGGGAGATGGAAAATGAGAGAATATGAAAGACCCTGAAGAGAAGAAAAATAAAACTTAGAAATTCATAAGCATGAGAGATGTGGTGCTAAGGTTAATCTGAGTCCTTATTTGGGAGCTCTGATGCACCAATAGTGAAGAGTGGCTGATAGTCCTTGCTGAATGCAAGCTACTGATCATATCCACCAAAGCACCTGCTATAAGTGAGGACATGTTTGTTGATGTCACTGAAACAAAAGCATTTCCCAACTGAGCACTACTCAAAACTACTGACCCATGAAATCATGACATAAAATAAAATGATTGTTTTAAGCTACTAAATTTATGGATAGTTTGGTAAACAATAGAAAAATGAATAATGATTACTCACATTACATATTTTTAGATGCCACTTTCTCTCCTTTTCCTTTTCTTCATTTTAAAAGTGGAATCACTGTGAATATTTTTTAATGCTACGCAGAGCAGTTCATATAGAGCTAGAAATTTATCCTACATACTTGACTGAATCTCTGGTCAAGTACTCTTCAGTAAATATTCACAGAATTACATATGACAGGTAATATTTCAAAATGGATTCTTCATTCTCATGCTGGTGGTTTTGTGCTGCTGGCCTACTATAAATGAATTAGGATTTAAGGAGAATTTCAAAATGTAGAATTACACATTTTCCATTATGATCAGCTTAATTAGATGGAGAATTAAGCCAAGGATGTATGCACAGGTTGAAATCCAATATTTTGAAATATGATTATGCTGAAATCAAAAGTTAAATTTTCTCTTTTTATATTAAAACACTCTCAAGTGGCATTAATATAACATACAAAGGATTTTTTCTATTTTATTTTACATTTGCCAAAAATGAGATAATTCCACTCTAAAACAGAAACTGTTGTCTAAAGCACTTGAGGTCTTTGTTCTCCATGGACTTAGAGTCCCATAATAAAATATTAATAATAGTGTATGGTGATTAAATTATCAGGTTTTCTCTGATAATGAACATAGTTTTTATTAAAACATATTTAAGAGAAAAAATACTACTTATACATATTAAAAATCAATTCAATGATTTTAATCAGTTTTATCATACCAGTATATAAAAAGATTGAAGTATTATCTTTCCTTTTTTATGTGTGTAGAATGAATTTTCAACTAAATATTTTTATCAATTTGCCCTATTTCTGAGGGAAGTCTCACTGTAAGATATAAAGCTAATATCTACTCAACTAGTTTGAAATGTATTGTGTTTTTTGACAGTGATGTCAGACAAGACAAAGAGAGGTAGCATTGCTTAGTGGAAAGAGTGCCCTCAGCACCAATAGACCAATAGACCATGGTCTACACAGCTTTTGGACAAATTACAGTATTGTTTTGAGCAATAATTTCCTCATCTTTAAAACAAGCATAACAACAAGGTCTTGCAAATTCACATGAGGATTAAGTTAAATAATCTAAATGAAATATACAAGACAGTTACTGGCCATGAATACCAAGTAAATGACAGCTATTTACTATCATGAATACTATTATTCCCCTTACAAGTACTTACAATTGGTTTTGAATTTATTACTAATCTAGGATAAGATACAGCTGCACCCAATAAAGTCCACAAAATGTTCTGATTGAGATACCTGATTCCATCAAGTATTATATATTTTGAATAAGAAACTCTCTCCTGAAAAATATTATTTTAAAATAATTCACAGATATGATCACATTTCCTGTAAACACTGGCTTATTTCTTATGAGGTTTTCTTTCATTATTATCAGAAAAAATGGTAAGGATTATCTTTGTATCATAAAGATTGTTATTTATCATCATCCATTTGCTAAGTTTTTTTTTTCCCTGTATTGGGGGTTGAACCCAGGGCCTCATGCATACTTTGCAAGCACTCTACCAATTAGCTGCTCCCCCAGCCCATTTTTTCACTTTTTAATTTGATACACGGTCTTGCTAAATTATATAGGCTGCTTTTGTCCAGGAAGTTGTAATCCCCCTATTTGAACCTCTCGCCTGGGATTACAGGCATGCACTACCATACCCAGCTTCAATTGCTAACTCTTAAAAAAACTAAGATGCATGGCCAAATATTTTGTCAGGGTGAAATGTAAATAAAAGATGCAGAAGAACAAAAGCCTATTGTTGGGTGGGTTCACTGAGAGTTGCTGTTGTTGTTAGATGCCATCAAGTAGTGCAAAAAGATATGTATTATTTGGAATGAAACCAAAAAGACAAATTTAAAATTCAGAAAAATCTTACATCCAAAAAACATTTGCTCATACCCACTAAAGTAATTTAATATCAGAAAAAATTAAACAATGGAACTACTTAAAAGAACTAGAAGTGAGAAATGACACTAAAGAAAAACACTGATTATCTATGACTACAGATTTTTTTAAAAAGACTAAATTTTTTCATTTAGAAGACCAGTTGCTAACAAAGACATTTGTGTATCACAGCAACATTTTGAAATAGCATTAAGTAATTCCTATGTAAATAAATATTTTCCCAGTGTTTTTATGGTGTACTATATTTTGAAAATAATATTAAATGGCATTTAGGAACATATTAAGTATATTTTTAAAAATCAAGATGATGATGTTATTGTTAGGTGCCATGGAATCCATGTCAGCTGACTCATAGTGACCCTACATACAACAGAGGAAACACTTTTGTCATTACTTCTCTGCTATCCACAGGGTTTTCAATGGCTGATTGTTTTTTGGGAATGGGCTGCTGGGTCCTTCTCCCAAGCCTACAGCACCTGCTGTTGCCAGGCAGTCTCCCATCCAAGGACTAACTAGGCCCAATCCTGCTTAGCTTCTGAGATATGAAAGGATCGGATGCCACAGCAGTATGGTTGCAGGCAAAACTCAAGATAGATACTGTTAATTAAACCTACTGTCCTGCTAAAATAAAATTAGGTATTTTCTTGGTGGCCCACCCATACAGGAGTCTTTAGAGATCACACACTCAAAAAAATTCCCATTATTATTCACTACTAAATTTGCATAAGATACAAATCATTATGTCATGGATAGGACAAGACATCTCTTATTTTTAATCCATTTCTGTAGCAGTAAGTATTGCAAAATAGAAGAGAGTGCATGCTTTAATAGAAAATGTCCTTTGGTATGTAAGAGTATTGGTATATAAGCCATTTCCAAATACTGCTGCTATCCTAAGTGGACTAGTGTTGTCATCATTATTTACTTCATCATCCAGCATGCCACTTCTAAAATAATGTAATAGGCCAAATTTTTCTGAAGTACTCAGGAAAAAAAGTTTCATCTTGTCAAAAATTCACTGTATTTTCTGTGACAGTGTGAAAGCAGCACCAATATTCCAATGGACTCCATCCTGCTGTACAAAGGCCTATTGAAATCTATAGTTATTTGTCCACACAGTTAATAGTTCCATCTTGCTATTCTTTGACACTCCTTAGGCCCTTTAGTATTTACTCCCATTTTTTCTCCTTCATTGCTAGATTTTACCTGTCATGGACATATGCCTACCAGGTAGAAATCTCCTTCTCACTCTCTAACATGCTTTTTTTTTTTTAATTTAGTGATATGAGAGGAAACCTCCAAGCTTATAAGGATTTGCTGAAAGGTATGAATGGAGAACTTTAAATGGCATTCAGAATTGGTACCAATAATGGAAAGGATTACTGTGTTCATTTAGCTATATAGTTCTGCCTGCTTTAGTCAAAGTGGCAAAGAGATTTCTGAAAATAATATGTATATAGAAATTTCTGGAATTACTAGGACCAATTATATTAATTTTAGAAAATTCATCATTGATGTATTTAAACATGTGCTCACTTGTTCTAAGTTTTTCCTCCAAAAGAAAATTCTGTTCCCCTCTAGTTTTGCTAATGAGGCAACCCAGGGTGAAACATAAGCAAAGTAAGATACCTACACTTACCAGGTGACCCTTTCTTGATGCAAATTACCTTGAAAAAATGGTGAAAATATGCATAAACCTGGCTTTCCAAAAATCTAGCTCAGGAAGCCTTTAACAAAACAAAATGGTATGTTTTCTGCATTCTTATTTTCAGTTGAAATGTCATGGAACATTTTAAAAAGAGAACTTGTGAAAACTAAAATTTCATTAAATCCAACTGTTTTACCTCTTTTACTCCATTTTGCTAATTACAGAAGATCTTTTCTGGAGGCACTCTGGGTCCCATTATATAGCATCAATTATACCATGAGCTTCTTGAGAACAGTAATTACATCTTTTCAAGTTTATTGTGACTGATGTCAATAGTTTAAGTTCTGATAAAAAAAATTCTTTACTCTGAATAAAAGGGCATATAAGTTACATGTTAAGATCATGCAGATTTTCAGTGGAATAAATACCAAAGCAAACAGAATAATATTAAAAGATGGTTAGTCATGAACATTTAGTGTTCTCTTACAACTATCTGGATCACTGTTATATTTTTATTTATCTTATAGACTGCATTTTCTATTCTCGGGCACGTTTTACTTATTCATAAAATATCTAAATTTATTTTACAAAATGTCCTTGACAAGATGTGATCAACCAGCCAGGTGTAGTAGTACATGTCTGTAATCCCAATGACTTGGGAGGCGGAGGCAGGAGGATCACAAATTCAAGACCAGAGCCAGTCTGCGTAATTCAGCCAGATCCTATCTCAAAAAAGTAAAAAATTGGCTGAAGATGCAGCTCAGTGGTCCAGCACTTGCAAAGCATGCAAGCACGAAGCCCTGGGTTCAATCCTCAGTACCACACACACACACACACACACACACACACACACACACACACACAAAGATGTGGTCATCTAAAATAATGTCCTACCTCACAATCTCACAAGATTTCACACTTGAAATAACAAGATACCATACATACTATTTTGCCATGGTAGGGACGTATATGTGACAATATTTTATAAGGAAACCAACACTGAGGTAGTAAACTATAGACCTGAACAATAAAAAACTAAAAATAAAACTGATAAATTACTATAAAACAAGAAACATATAATGAGTTACTTTGATTTATGGTATTCATTTCCACTTCATATTAGCAATCTATCTTAATCTATACCACAAAACTTTGCATCTGCTTTATTAAGTAGTACATTTCACATTTGGCTTTTCTAAAAGAGACAGTAGTTGGGTAATGTAGCAGATCATTTCTGTTTGCCAGAAGGAAGAATTTAAGCAAATTTCAAAAGGGCAAAAATAAAACTACTGCTTGTTGTATATTATTGACCTCAGTACTGTGATCACTAATTATACAGAAGCAGTCATTAAGTCAGACTTTAGAAATTTAGAGACATTTCATTATTCATTGATTTCTCCATGTTCATATATAAATATGCTTGCTCAGAAATCTGTTTAGTTGAATCCAAGTAATACTGTTTTTCCATAGTTTACATTTATTTATTGAACTATCTTCTAGTCTAGAGACACTCCAGTTTAGCCAAAAGCAATCATGCCAATCACATTCAATGAATATGAGCTTTCTCAAGTTAGATTTTTTCTTTTGTATAAAAGTTTGAAATATATCTCTACTATTATAATCACAAAAACCATTTAGTAAGTAGAAAATATATCAGAGTTAAATTTATCCACATAACAAATACATTTTAGAACTTAGTTTTATCTCTATTGTAAAAGTAAAATATGAATAAAAGAATATATTATGCCACTTTCCATTATTTCCTTATAGAAACTAAAACACACATGAGGGTACATAATTGGGTTAGGGTTAGGTTTACATACTTAATCAGTAGCAGACAGAGAGGGCAAGAATCCAGAAATCTAAAATTTAAGTTTTATGCCTTTTCATACACTAAAAAATAATTATAATGACTAAGGTGATTTAGAAATTTATAAAAATTTCCACAAACAATAACAAAATTCAATTCTTAGTAAATAAAAGAGAACAGAAGTCTGATTACACCTTCTCCTCGAACTGGAAAGCCACTCACAATAAATTTAAAGAATGGTTTCTTAATTCAAGTAATTCTGATGTCATTAAAAGATTTTATATTGTCTATTCGGATCAGGGTTTCCATTTTGTTTCATTTGATTGTATATTAATTTAAAAGATTTATAAGATCATTATAAAATTTTGTTTACTAAAAGAAGTATTGATATTTTTAAATAGAAATCACTCTATTACATTAAAAGGCTATTATGAACTTTTCTGAGACTATCTAGAAGTTGTCCAAGTTATGAATAATAACTGAGGAAGTTAGTGAAGGATGCTACCACCTCCTACTCCCCCTCCCTATGAATGCTTGGAGCTCACTAACAATTCAAAATGTGTACTTGAAGTCTTACAATGCTTGTTTAAAGTTCCTGTATAATTAAGTCTGCTCAAGTTTCAATTTCCTGACCTAGGTGGGGGTTCTCTGAAAAGGAACTAGGTAGGGAATTCTGAGATAAACAGATAAACTACAAGAATGTACTGGCCATAAGTCATCTGGACCCAGATGGTTGAAACTTTCCAGAATCCTGCGGCTTGAAAGTATTTTTTGAATTCCTCCAAACTTGCCCAATCGATACCTGCCCCGACAGCCCCACCAACCTCCCACCAATCAATTCCAAACAAGTTCCTTTGTGCCTTCCCTCACGCGCCTGTTTAATCGCCTGAGCCAACCAATTCAAAAGTTAACTAATGTAACCAATTAGGATTGTACAAGTCAGCTAATCCGCCGCTTCTGCTTCTGTAAGGGCATAAAAGACCCTCAATTCTGCATTTCCGGGTCCCAGGTTCAAAAGGGCTTGGCAGACCCCGAGGCATTGGACAATAAAATCCTTTGCACTTGCAGCGGCTCAGGTCTCCGTTTCTCATTGGGAACACTTTGGATAGACAAAGTCTCCCTCCGGGAAGCCAAGTCTTACATTTGAATAATAACTTTAATTTTCATTAACTGCCAGCCATACCCCTGTGGCATCCAATTTCTTCAGATCTCAGAAGCTAAACAGGGTCGAGCCTAGTTACTACTTGGATGAGAGACCACCTATGAATACTAGATGCTGTAGGCTTGGGAAAAGGACCTGCAACCCACTCCCAATAAAAAATCAGCCATTGAAAACCTTGTGAATAGCAGAGAAGCAGTAAAAATACTGTTTTGCCTGTTTTAAGTAGGGTGGCTATGAGTTGAATATAGACTTGATAGAACCTGACAATAACAATTATCATTAATTGGCATAAATTAGGATACATGTATGTGTGTAAAAATGCATGTATAAATGTACATATATATATACCATTGCTTTGTTCATACTTATTTTATAGCTATTAATAAACATGTAACGCTGACAAAACTATAAAAAAACAAGAAAATATAAAATCAGTTGCCAAATAACAACAGACTACTTGATTTTTTGTTTCAGTGACTCTCAGTGATGAGATATGTATGGAGAATAAAAGATTTCTGTTGGAGTTACATCCACTATATTACAGTGATTCTCAACAAAGTATAAATTTATCCTCCATGTGGTGACATTAATAATCTCCAGAGACCATTTTGATTATCAGAAATCATAGGTTGCTACATCATATAGCAGGTAGAAACCAAAGATGCTTCCAAACACTCTACAAAACACAGGGCAGCCTTCAATATCAATAACATGTAGGTAACGAAACCATGGTCTATTCAAATAAGCCTTTTATTGTAGATTAGAAGTGAGATGGATCCATATAACCTAAATAATTTTGAATGTCTGCTTCAGAATCATGACATACCTTCTCAGCTGAACAGCTAAATGCAACTATACAAAGGGTTGTTCACTAGGAAAATAAACTAATAGCAAATTCTTTAGCACAACTATTGTCACTTTGATGCATGACTGTACATAATTTTTCTTTTAGCAATCAATCTACCATCAGTGCTATGAAAACCTGCAGGAGCTTAGCAAAACACAAAGTTCAAACAAGCTTTTCATTGATTTTAACTTGAAGAATTTCATTTGATTTTCTATAGAATTTGCAACCAAATGCAAAATAATAATAGAAAATATCCATTGAAATGTTTTATGACTCTTCCAATTTTCTTTATTAGTGAAAATGAAAATGGTAGCCATATGGACGGAAAAGGGAAATAATAATATTTCCCATTTATAAAAGAAATCAGCAATAACTATAAGCACAAAGAAATAAAATTCATCAGATTTTCTTCCCTATTCCTGGAGCCTAGGGACACACTGACAGGCTGACAAGTCTGTGATATGAACATAAACTTTGATTGTGATTTAATAAAAAAAGATTTTATTTTGCTTTTTACTTCAGTTCATTAATATTTTTAATTTGCACACTGCCAAAAGCATGATGCTCTCTTTCAGTCAGAAACAAATTAAACCCGCAGGGAAGGAAAAATGCTACCCCATGAGAGAAGGCTCCTTCCTCAGCTTGTCAGGAAAGACATCCAAAACTACTAGAATATTTGACAGCAAATCTCTGCTTCATAACACAACTATTCTGTGATACATTGCCATTCTTAAACATACAGTTATAATTCAGACACTAAAATGAACTATTACAAGTTTGGGTAACTAACGCTTTTCTCATTTGATCCATTGGTCCCAGAATACTGAAATTTTCTGTCTCCGTATGAGCACTTGAAACCCAATAACATGTCAGAACAACTAGATATGCCTGAAAAGTACTTAATTACCTAGTTTTCAAAAATCTTCCATAAAATACTATTTAGTAGTAATGTTTTCAGTAGGTTAGATGAGTGCTTTACTGACAAAGAACTGGAAAGCTGAAGCCTATGATACATGACAAAGACAAGATATTGATGAAAAGCTAATTTGCTAAATTAGCCAGTAACCCTGCTCAGCTCAAGTTGCTTTAATCTCAGATAAAAATTTATACTATTCAGAATTTATTACGTCATATGTTGTTGTTGTTGTTGTTAGGTGCCGTCGAGTCGGTATCCGACTTATAGTAACCCTCATAGGGTTTTCAATGGCTGACAGTTTCGGGATTGCCTTGGGAGTGGATTGCCAGGTCCTGCTCCCATTTTTGCGACACTGGGAATTGAACTCAGGACCTCAGAGACTGCAGTGCAACACTCTACCAACTAAGCTAAATCCCACCCCATTAAGTCATATACAACATTATAAATAAAATTATTATAATTGGGCAAAATTATTCCACTTGGCAAATGGTCAATTGCTCTGATGCTCACATTTATTGTTGTTAGGTGCCATCAAATCAGTTCCAACACATAGTGACCCTATGTACCACAGAAGGACACTGTGCCATGCACACAATCTTTTTTATGTTTAAGGCTATTGTTGTAGCTACTGTGTAAATCTTCTTGGAGGTCTTCCTTTTTTGTGTGTGAGAATCGCTACTTTTCCAAACATGATGTCGTTCTCCAGGGATTGATTCCTCCTGACAGCATGTCCAGAATATATGAGACGCAGTCTAGTTATCTTTACTTTGAAGGAGCTCTCCGGTTGCACTTCTTCTTGGACAGATCTGTTGGTTCTGGCAGTCCGTGTTATATTCAATATTCATCTCTAGCACCATAATTCAAAAGCACCAGTTCTGCTATCACCATGATTCACTGTCCAGCTTTCACAAGCATATGATGGGACTGAAAATATCACAGTATTAGTCAGGTGCACTTTCATCTTCATTATAACAGGTTTATTTTTCAACATTTTAAAGAGGTATTGTCCAACACCTTTTCCCAAGATGATTTACAGGTTTTTGCTTCCATGTGTGTTGATTATAGGTACTGATATAGGTATAAGACATTTTGTTTTCTTGATGTTGTGTGTAATCCATGCTGAATACTATATTCTTTGATCTTCATCAGTTAATGTTTCAGATATTCTTCACTTGCAAAAAGTTGTGTCATCTGCATAACACAGGTTATTTATCTTCCTCCAATCATGATGCCATATTCCTCTTCATAAAGTTTAGCTTCTCAGATTATTTTTTTCAGTATAGAGATTGAAGAGGTACTGTGAAAGGATACAGACTGGATGCACACCTTTCCTGACTTTAAAACAGGCAGTGTTTCCTTGTTCTGTGTGAATGACTCCCTTCTGGCCCATGTACAGATTCCTCAGGAGTACAATTAACTATTCTAATATTCCCATTCTTCACAATGTTATCCATAATTTGTTGTGATCCATACAGTCAAATGCATTTGTGTAGTCATTAAAACATAGATAGACATCTTTCTGGTATTCTCTGCTTCTGGCCAAAATTCATCTGATGTCAGCAATGATGTCTCTGGTCCATACCCTCTTCTGAATCCTGCTTGATTGTCTGAAAGTTCCCTGAAAATATACTGTGTCCAATCACTTTTGAATGATCATTAGCAAAACTATACTTGTGTGATATTAGTATCCTTTAATAATTTCCACATTCAGTTGGATCACCTTTCTTGGGAACAGACACACATATTGATCTCTTCCAATCATTTCATTAGGTAGCTGTTCTTCAAATCTCTTGGTGTAAACAAGTTAGCACCTCCAGTGTATGCTCAATCCCCAGTGCCACCAACATCTGGCTATATAGTTTAGTGGTAGAGCACTTGCCTAGGTCAAGGCTGTGTGCACAATCCAGGTACCACAAAGAAACGAAAAACTCACCACCTAAATGTGGGCTGGAGATAGAAAACCAAAAGGAAAGAACATGTTCTATTTTTCTCAAACTTAAAGAATTTAAGAAAAAAGTGAAGCCTTGAGGGGCAAAAGTGAAAGATTCTACAGGGAAAATATTAGATGTTTATTGAAACATCTCTATTGATATTCCATCAATTCCTAGAGCCTTGTGTTTCTTCAATGCCTTCAAGGCAGCTTCCACCTCTTCCTTCAGTACCATTAGTTCCTGATCATATGCAACCTCATGAAATCATTGGCCATCCAACAATTCTTTTTAGTGTAATAACTCTGTGTATTCCTTCCATCTTTTTTTT
>VMDO01026552.1:0-26549 GCA_007922755.1 Pedetes capensis | reverse complement strand
CAAACTGTTGTTAGGTGCCATTGAATTGGGTCTGACTCAGAGTGACCCTAGGTACAACAGAATGAAACATGAAACACTCCCTGATTCTGTACTAGGCACATGATCTTTTTTATGTTGAAGCACATTGTTGCTTAAACATACATGTGTCAATACATCTAGCTGAGGGTCTTCCTTTCTATTGTTGACCTGCTACTCTCTCAAACATGATGTCTTTCTCCAAGGATTAATCTCTCCTGACAACATGTCCAAAATATATAAGATGCAGTCTAGCCATCCTTGCTTCCAAGGAGTACTCTGGATATACTTCTAGGAAAGATCTGTTGGTTCTTTTGTCAATATTAGTGTCCAGCACCATAATTCAAAAGCATCAGTTCTTCTCCTGTCTCCCTTATTCAGTGTCCCGTTTTCATACCTATTTGATGCAGCTGAAAATACCATAGTGTGAGTCAGGTGCACCTTCATCTTTAATGTGACATCTTTACTTTTCAACACTTTAAAGAAGTCTTTGCAACAGCTTTTCCAAATACAATGCATCTTTTGATTTCTTATCTGCTGTTTCCACAAGTGCTGATTGTAAAACTAAGTACAGTAAAATCTTGGCAATCTCAATCTTTTCCCTATTTATCATGAAGTTGCTTACTGACCCAGTTGTAAGGGTTTTTGTTTTGTTGATGTTGAGGTGCAATCCATACTGAAGCCTATGTTCTTTGATCTTTATAAGTGTTTCAAATCCTCTTCACTTTCAGCAAGCAGAATTGTGTCATCTACATAACACAGATTATTAATGAGTCTTCCTCTAATCCTGATGCTGTATTCTTCTTCATAAAGTCCAGCTTCTCGATTATTTGCTGCTTATAGAGAGTGAATAGGCGTGTTGAAAGGATACATCCCTGACATACACCTTTTCTGACTTTAAACTAGGCAATGCTTCTTTGTTCTGCTCAAATGACTGCCTCCTGGTCCATATACAGATTCCTCATGAGTACAAGTAAGTGTTCTGGTATTACCATTCTTCACAATGTTATTCATAGTTTGTTATGAGCCAAACAGTCAAATGCCTTTGCATAATCAATAAAACATAGATACACATCTTTCTATATTCTCTGTTCTTGTCTAATATCCATCTGACATTAGCAATGATGTCCCTGGTTCTATGCCCCCTTCTGAATCCAGCTTGATTTTTCTAGCAGTTCCCTGCCAATATACTGTTGCAGTTGCTTTTGAATGATCTTTACCTACGTTTTACTTGTGTGAGATATTAATGATATGGTTTGATAATTTCTGCATTTGACTGGACCCCCTTTCTTGGGAATAGGCACAAACATAGACCTCTTCCAGTCAGTTGGCCAGGTAGCTGTTTTCCAAATCTCTTGGCATAAACAAATAAGCATCTCCAGTGCTGCGCCTGTTTGTTGAAACATCTCAGTTGGTATTCCACCAATTCCTAGAGCCTTGCATTTTGCCAGTGTCTTCCAGGCAGCTTCTACTTCCTCCTTCAGTATCACTGGTTCCTAATCCCATGCAACCTCTTGAAATGATGGGTCATCCATCAATTCTTTTTCAAGTAATGACTCTGTTTATTTCTTCCATCTTCTTTTGATGTTTCCCTGTGTCATTTAATATTTTTCCTGAAAAATCCTTCACTATTGCCACTTGAGGCTTGAATTTTTTTCAAGTCTTTTTGGTTGAGAAAAATAGAACATATTCTTCCCTTTTGGTTTTCTATGCCCAGCTCTTTACAATATAATGACTTATATTTGATTTTGTCTTCTCGAACTGCCCTTTGAAATCTTTTGTTCAGTTCTTTAACTTCATCATGTCTTCCCTTTACTTTGGCTGATTGATGAATAAGGGCAAGTTTCAGAGTCTCTTTTGACATGTAATTTGGTCTTTTCTTTTTTCATATCTTTTTAATAACCTTTTGCTTTCCTTGTGAATTATGTCTTTGATACCACGATTCATTGTTCTTCAATCATTAATGTCTAACTCATCAGATATGTTCTTGAGATGGTCTCTGAACTCAGTTGGGGTATACTCAATGTCATACCTTGGCTCTTGTACAAGGCTCAGTTTCAGTTTGAGCCTACATATGAGCAGTTGATGATTTGATCCACAATCAGCACATGGTCTTGTTCTGACTTTTGATAGTGAGGTTTTTCCATCATCTTTCCATAAACGTAGTCAGTTTGGTTCCTGTATGTTCCATCTGGTGAATTCCATGTGTATAGTCACCACTTATGTTGTTAAAAAATGTATTTGCAATGAAAATATTGTTGGTTTGCAAAATTCTATTATGCAATCTCCAGCATAGTTTCTGTCATCAAGGTCATATTTATCAACTACTGAGCCACCTTCTTTGTTTCCAACTCTTGCATTCTTGTCACCAGTAATTACCAGTGCATGTTCAATCAATTTCAGACTGCAGAAGCTGATAAAAAAATCTTCCCTTTCATTACATAAAACTAAAAACTTTCTGTACAGCAAAGGAAGCAATTAACAGAGTAAATGTAGAACCCACAGAATAGAACAAAATCTTTACATCCTGTACCTCTGACAAAGGACTAATTTCTAGAATATACAAAGAACTTAAGAAATCAAACACCAGCATAACAAATAACCCAAAAAAATACATGGGCAATGGAACTGAACAGACAGTTCTCAAAAGAAGAAGTATGAAAGGCCAGTAATCACAGGAAAAAATGCTCAGTTCATCATTAGGGAAATGCAAATCAAAATAACACTGAGATTCCATCTCACTCTAGTAAGAATGGCCAAGATTAGCAATATGAATAATAACAAAAGCGGTAAGCATGTGGAGAAAAAGGAACACTTTTATACTGCTGCTGGAACCATAAATTATTTCAGCCACTTTGGAAGTCAATGTTGTGGTACCTCAGAAATCTAAGAATAGAATTGCTATATGACCCACCTATTCTACTCCTGGGAATATACCCAAATGAAAATAAATTGTTATACCACAGGAACACCTCCACTTCTGTTTAATGTAGCATTCCTCACAATCACCAGGGTATGGAATCATCCAAAATATCCATCAACAGAGGAGTTTATTGAAAGTTTGTGGCATATATACACAATGGAATATCATTCAGTAATAAAGAATGAAATTATGCCATTTGAAGCAAAATTGATGGAACTAGGGAACATCATTTCCAGTAAATTAATGCAGTCCCTAAAAGAGATATATCATATGTTCTGTTTCATACATGGGAGCTAAATCTAACTTAAAGGAAGAAAAAACTGTATGTATGTAGATATATAAAAATGAACAATCATACATATCTATGAAGGGAAAATATAAGTAGATTAGAAATAAGGGGGAGGGAATCAGCAGGTGGTAGTAGAGGTTGGGGTATGGGAAAGGGGAGGGGAAATAAAGTAGAGGGGTAAAAAAGGAGAGAAAAATCTTAAAATATATGATGCAACCAAGAATACATAGGATCAAATAGGAGAAAGAAAAAAGATTGAATATAACCCATGATTGCATATGACTTTTATTGCATCCTGATTAAGATTTGTACTTATTTTCTTCCCTGCTTTAGTTTACACTGTTCTATAAAATATGTAAGAAGATGAATGTGTAAGCAAAAGTGATTTATTAACTGCATAATGGATATAGCAAATGACTTACTACTCTTTACCCCCACAAACATTTATAAATAAAGGAAAACATTCCCTTTCATCATTTGTGGCCTTTGTGGTGGGGCATAAATTTGAATTATAGTCATATTAACTGGCCTTCCTTGTAGGTGTATGGATATTATTCTATCACTGACAAGATTGTATTTCAGGACAGATCTTGAGAAATCTTTTTATTGATGATGAATGTAACCCCATTCCTCTTTAACTTGTTATTCTGGCATAGTAGACCATATAATTATCTGATTTAAAATGGCCAATACCAGTACACTTTGTCTCACTGATGCCTAGAATGTTGATATTTATGTGCTCCATTTCACTTTTAATGATTTCTAATTTTCCTATATTCATGCTATGTACATTCTACATTCCAGTTATTAATGGATATTTACACTTGTTCCTTGAGTCATGCCACACCAGCAAATGAAGTCCCTGGGACTTCATTCCATTCTCTCATTACGGTCGACTCTACTTTGAGGAGGCAAACCTTCCCCAGTGGGCAAAGGAAATGAACAGAGAGTTCTCAAGTGAGGGAGTTCATAAGACTTAGAAACATATGAAAAATGCTCAGTAGCCCTAGCCATTAGGGAAGTGCAAGTCAAAATAATTCTGAGATTCCCCCTAACTCCAGTAAAAATGGCCAAGATCAGCAAAACAAATAATAACAAATGCTGGTGAGAATGTGGAGAAAATGGAACACTTTTACACTGCTGCTGGGAATGTAAATTAGTTCAACCACTTTGGAAATCAATATAGAGATACCTCAGGAAACTAAAAATAGAACTGCCATGTGACCCATCTATATCACTCCTGAGAATATATCCAAAGGGAAATATGTCCTCATACCACAGAGACACCTGCATCTCCATATTTAATGTAGCACTCTTCATAACAGTAAGGATATAGAACCAACCAAAGTGCCCATCAACAGAAGAAGGATAAAAAATGATGGTACAAATACATAATGGAATATTACTCAGCAATAGAAAATGAAACAATGTCATTTGCAGCAAAATGGATGGAACTGAAGAATATCATCTTAAGTTAATGAACTCAAAAAGAGAAATACCTCATGTTCTCAGTCATATGTGAGAGTTGAATCTTACTTAAGGAAGAAAAAATCCTCTACATAAATTTATATATAAAAATGCACAGTTAAACTTAGCAAAGAAGGAGAGAGAGGACTAGAGTAGAAAGAAGGAGAGAGAACTAACAAAGAGAAGTGAAGATTGAGGAAGGTGGGATGAGGAGTAGAAACAATGTAAAGGGAAAAAGGAGAACAGGGTAATCTCAGTGTAAGCAATACAACTTCATTAGTAAATGGGGAAAATAGGAGAATATATAACTCATATGCATACACATTTTAGTATACATTAGTTACAAGTTTCCATAAACTTTGCAAGTTGATGAAAATGTAATCAAGTGATACAATAGATGCATAATGGAAAAAGCAAATGCTGTATTACTCTGTAATGCACCAACATTTACCAATAAAGGGGGAAAAAATGAAAACCCTATAAGGGTCACTATGAGTCAGACCTGACTCCACAGCACTACAACAATAGTGAATCTTATTTGAAAAAATTATGGGGATTTGTGAAATGATATTATTTTCTTTTCTTTTTTGAATTTTGTTTTGATTTAATTTAGACTTATTTTAAGTTACAAAAGTTGTACTTTCTTCACCTCAAATGTTAATGTCTTATGTAATCATAATATAATTGTACTGTGTATGGCAAGCAGGAAATTAACATTGATAAAATATTGTTAACTAATATACAGACCTTATTTAAATTTTGCAAGTTTTCCACCATAATGTCCTTCATAGCAAAAAGGAAACATGTTAAGAATTTTGCCAAATGTCCTACTGCTCTCATTTTCATCCAGAATCCCTCATTGTACTTAGTCATCATGTCTTTCTTAGTCTCCTTCAATATGGGATAAATCTTCATTCTTTATTTTTATTTTGTAACAAATGACTTTTTCTATCCCTAATTCTAACATGCCTGCAGCCCTAGCACTGTAGCATCAGATCTCAGAAGCTCAGCAGGGTTGAGTCTGATTAGTACTTGGATAGGCAACCACCTGGGAACATAAGGTGCCGTAGGTTTGGGAGAAGGACCTGGCAATCCACTCTCAAAATCAATCAGCCATTGAAAACCCTATGAATACCAGAGAAGCACTAACAATAGTTTTGCCTGTTGTACATGGGGTCACTATGAGTCAGACACTGACTCCATGGCAACTAACAACAACAACAATTCTAACATGCATACAATATTTATTAGTTGGAATTTAAGAACTTTCTCTCATATTTACTTGTTGGTAGTTTTCACAGATTCTTTCATTTTGTGGTTAAAATCTGTTGCTATCATTAAGTGTTTTGATACCACATTATCTCAGATTTGACCAATGGGAACCCTTCAGGCTGGTTTATAGTTAGATTGAAATTGTCACCTGAAAAGATGGACAGAATTGTTTTGTAGTATTGGTAACATTTAATTTAAAGTCACATGAACTATGGTTTTCTTTATCAGCTGAATATCTCAAAATATTTAAAATATTTGAATCATCACTTATAGGTTTAATAAGCAAAGATTATTTGTCATTTGATTGCGTGTATCTCATCTCTATGTTGTGAGGTGCAGTCAAGTTGGTGTCTCAACTCATAGCGACCCTATGTACAACAGTAAAAACAGCATGGTTAGTGCTTCTCCGCTATTCATAATGTTTTCAGTGGTTGATTATTTTTTGGGAGTGGGTTGCTGGGTCCTTCTCCCAAGCACCTGGTGTTCCCAGGTGGTCTCCCATCCAAGTACTACTGAGGCTGACCCTGCTGGAATCAGACTCAACAGTGCTATGGCTGCAGGCATCTCATCTTTATAGTAGGCTATATATCTAATCTCATGTCAATTATTGAGAACAAGTTTTGTTTTGTCTTTTTTCTTGAGATCAAATGCCAGGGCCTTGTGCTTGCACACAGGGCAAGCACTGTACCACTGAGCTACATCCACAGCTGTTAAGATGTTTTCACTTCATTACTGTTTGACTCGGGCAAACATTCATTATTTCTTCACTTTCCAATTTGAGAAAACCTTCTCACATAATCAGTTTTCTTTTGTTGTTGTTGTTTTGTTTATTTTCTTGTTAAGAACCTTTACTAATGTCAGTGCACAGGTAAGGGTAGGAACAACTTCCTAAAAAATCTAAAATGTGTACTTATTGCCTACCACGATGTTTGGCCTGGTTAGTGCTTAGTAAATATTTGTTGAATGAATAATAGCCAAGGAAGACCTCACTTCCATATTTCTTTTATGTTCAGTCCTTTTAGATCATCTTAGTCATTTTTCATATATGAATTGGTTTTGTTTGTTTGTTGGTTGGTTGGTTGGTTGGTTGGTTGGTTTTTGGTTTAGAGACAAGATCTTGCCATGTATTCCAGGATGGCCTGGAACTCACTACGTGGCCCAGGCTGTCCTGGAACTTATGATCCTCTACCTCAGCCTCCTGAGTTCCAGGATTATAGAAGTGTGCCACTGTGTCTCATATGTGAGCTATTTTTACTTTTAACATTCTGCTGCCTGAATATTTATAGTTATAAAATATTTCTAAGTTTGCTTCTGTATGAAAATATGCGGATTGAAATTTTCAAAAAAGAATGAGAATTTCATGTACAAAAAAAGGTTGAATTATTTCCCATGCTTAGCTTGTAGAGCTTTCAATATGTTAATTGTACACTGTGAATCTCTTGGAAGTGAGAGAATAGTTGGCATTTTTGAAACTCATTTAATGATAAGACTTATTTTTCTCAGTTTCTAAGGGACAATAATGTCATGAAATACACTTCAGTAAATGTTTATCTGATCTTCAAAAGAAGAGCTTATTTTTCATTAGGCTAATTCCTTTGTAATTATTTTTTCATTTTTTATCTATTAGAGACAGTCAAAGTGAATTTTCTTTCTCCCTAATTTGGACAGCTTTTTCTCAGCCAAATATCACATGTCCTAGTCATTGATTTCTCAAAAAGTTGAGGTATAAATTAGAAATTTCCTTAAGATTTAATCTACTAAACATTTGTCACACATTTAATAATTCTTTAAAATATTTAAAATTTCTAATGCATTTCTAATACAATTTTCTAAAACATTTAAGTTGTGAGGCATTCTATACACCTTGGGAGGAAATGTTTCATAATCTACTAGAAAAAAGTAGTAGAAATTTCAAATATTCAAAGAATGTTGAGTCAGTCTCTTAATGACAAAATTATACAGAGTAAGAAAAATGTCCATAGAAATAGAACCAGGAGGAATCTATATAAATAGTAATATGAAGAAGAGTGAATTCCTTCTTAGCTGTAACATTGCATTTTTTGCATGTTGCACACATTGTTTAGCTGTTTCTAAACACATTTCCATTTACGTCATTTGTAAAAACTTCCTAGGCTCATATTCTGGAAAACTGACAAAGTTGTAATGAACAGATGCAGATTCCATAATTGTAATTGGCTTTTACTCTGGTTTTCTGGCTCATGCATCATTAATGATTTCTGTTTCTCTATTTTTACCTTAGAAATTGAAAAAGTTTCTTCCAGAGTGAAACACTTTGTTGATTGGTGTTTTAAAATCATGAAGTTGATTGGCTTCTTATGTCATGGAATATTCATTCTCCAATGACCTATATTCAAATCTAGAATTTTAAGAATGTCTTTTTTATATACTTCTGTTGATTTTTGACTTTATATAATCTTTTAAATTTTCCTTTATATTTCCCAGAGAAGCACATTGGTTTTAAATACTGCAGCCCCTTTTCTTGGTTGTGTTTTTCCTGTCATTAATAATTCGTTTTAAATTAGCATTGATGGAATATAATTTAACAAATTCAAGTCAATCTTAAAAATGAATAATAAATATTAAAGGTCTCCAAACAATAATAAAAGTATATATTTCTATTTTACTTGTTTTATTCTGATAAGATTTTCTAATATCATTTGAGCAACTATCATATTCCAAAGTAGGACTAATCCAGGTGAATGTCTGATAGGTTTAAAGGTACCAAATATTGTGTAGCTTTGAGCATAATGTAGGCATATTTTCAGATAAAATAAAATAAATCTGAAAAATCCTGATATTTGAACAACTCCTAAGATAGTTTTTGACTATTATTTGATTTTGTTATATGAGTAGAGAACATAATACTTATTAATGAATAAATGAATTTTTGAATAATTTTTTTTCAGTGTACTTGTGTTCTTTTCATTAAAATACCAACATACCAAGCAAGTGTTTTGGCATATTGTTGCTTATTATAAGGAAGATTTAATAGCTTGTTATGGACTATTAATATGAACAGAAGTCATTTAGAGTTCAGTATATATTTAGAACTAGCATGTGTGCAAAAAGATACAAAGTGAATCAAGAAATTCTGGAAAAGATTGTTTGAAAATAAAAATTGCCAATTTCAAGCTAATATTTATTAAATAAATGTAGACATAAAATTTAAATATTATCTTTATTTGAAAGATTTTTACTTAATCTCAAATAGTAACTTAGAATTGAGAGAATTAAATCATTGAAAATATGACACTTCTAATCTAAAATAACAATTACATAAATATAATGTAGTTTAATTTCAAATATAGTCTGGGAAACCCAAAATCATTGTAGCAGTTAGTTAGATGAGATGATTACAAACCAAAACAGCTGAGTTTAGTGATAAAATATATTTGTTACTTACTGCTTATAGTAAATTTTTAAAATTATATGAATTTCCTCTGATTTCTAAAATGTCTTTATCATACTTTTTGCATAAAACATCTTCATGTTCCATTTATATTGAGCAAGTCTTAATAGGAATTCAAATGAATTATTTGTTCTTTAACTTCTAATTTGTTGATGAAAAGATGTATATAATATTAAAGGTACATACCAAGTAGGTTTGCCACACAGATTTTGTAGAATATAGTAAACTAAAACCCTGGTGACCTTTTGGTCTTGCTGATCACATACATGAAGATGATCATCTATTAATCTATAATAATCACTGGTATATCCTTGTAGAGAAGACAGAATGGTTTTTATTTGTGCTACATTTGCTCTTTTGGAAAATACTTTAACAAGGAATTTTTAAAATTATTTTATAGTTTAAGATTATTAACTAATGAATATTTTATATCTAAAGAAGATAATTTAAAGTAAGAATTAGAATTTTCACCATGTACATGTCTCTATATTTTTATGAATTTGTTCTAGACACCAGTAATAATTTTCTGAAACTCATAGACATGAATGACTATGTTAAACTTGTCACTACACAGACACACATGCACACTTTTAAATGATGATATATGTATATGCACATATATATGTATATGTATACATATATATGCACATATATATGTATATGTATACATATATATATATATATATATATATATATATATATATATATGGTGTTTTCTTTTTAGACATGTAAGCTAGTGCTTTCTTCACATTCTTTGTGTGCATATGACTTAGCTAGAATCTTTTTGAAAATCCAGATTCTGAATGAGTAGTTCTAGAGTAGGGTTTAAGAGTCTGTAAGTGGAGCTGGGCACAGTGGCGCATGCCTGTAATCCCAGCGGCTTGGGAGGCGGAGGCAGGAGGATTGCAAGTTCAAGACCAGAGGCAGTCTGTGTAATTTAGCAAGACCCTGTCTCAAAAAGTGAAAAAATGGGCTGAGGGTGCAGCTTGCAGAGCATGCAAGCGCAAGGCCCTGGGTTCAACCCCCAGAACCACAAAAGAAAACAACAACAACAAAAAGAGTCCGTAAGAGTAGGAGACTCTCAGTTTATGAATATTCTGCTACTCAAAGGCCAGCAAATGTTTTTCTATAAAGGGTGAGGTAGTAGTAGTTTAGGTTTTGCAGCCCAAGAAATAAAACTGAGTATTACATAGCTACTTACATAAAAAGAGATAAAACACAAATGTCTACAAATCTTTTTATTAATCAGATTCAATTAATAATCATTTTTGTGGTATAGTGATGTAGTGAAAAACACTCCTTAGCAATAAAAAGGAATCATTGATACATACTATGGCAGAAACGGGCTGGGTTTAGCTCAGTTGGTAGAATGCTGTTCTATGTGCTCTGAGGCCCTGGATTCAATTTCCAGCACCACACAAACAGAAGGACCTGGAAGCCCACTCCCAAAAACAATCCCGAAAAAATCAGCCATCAAAAACCCTACAAATAGCAGAGAAGCACTGACACAACGTGTAGCATGGTAAAGTGTCAGAGAGCGTTTCATTCTATTGTACACAGAGTCACTGTGAGTTGAACCTGAATCAACTACACCTAACAGTAGCAACAACATGACAGAAACAGATCTCAAAAGCTTTATCCTGAGTGAAAGAAGCCTTACACAAAAGCTACATATTTTGTGATTCCAGTTATATAAAGCTGTAGCATATATAGACTAATCAACAGTAATAAACAGTTGATCATGTTTATTTGGGTTCAGGGGTAAAAAAGAGGATTTAATGGCAAAAGTACCTAAGAGAACTGTTTGGATGATAGAAATGTATCTTGGTTGTAGTAATGGCTATGCAGGTTTTTATATTTTTTGAATGGGAGAAGGACATGGCAATCCACTCTCAAGGCAATACCGAAACAATCAACCATTGAAAACTCTATGAGTGTCTCTATGAGTTGGACATAACTGGACAGCACCTATTGATGACTGAATTGGGGAAGCCAGCTGATATTTTACATGGACAGTCAAGCAGTCCAATGGAAAGGTCTGTGTGGATAGGAACTAAAAGACTATTGCCAATAGCCAGAATGAAACTGATGCCTTCTGCCAACAGCTAAGTAAGTGAGTTTTCTTAGAAGCAAGTACTCTAGTCTCAGTGAAGCCTTGAAATGACTCTCAGCCCTGGCTGACAGATTAATTACCATTCATAACAACTGTGATTATAATTATTTGTTGTTTTAAGCCAGAAACAACAACTCTACAAACCATTCATTTTAAATTGGTATATTTTAGGTTATTATTTTAAAATTATTCCTTAATAAAGTACATCTTAAAAAACTTGGTCAAGAGTCTCAGCTTAGGTAATATGTGAAATTATATTATAAATTATAAATCAATATCTCAACATGTTATCACTGTTTTAAGTTTTTCCCCAAAGTCTTTTACATTGTAGAGAGGGCAGCTAATAATCTGTACCTTTTTCATTAGGAGATTGTATATTCTGAAGCTATACCCAACCAGTGTACACTTAGGCTAAATATTAAGTGGTCATCTATGTAAGAATATATCTGGACTAACTTCTCCAACGGATGAGTAGGGACTTCTGAACAGTTTGTTTGGGGATCCAGGGTTTAAATGTACAACAGTTACTACTTGACACTTTCAAAACTTTAGGGAAATGAAGGCAATATGGTGGTATCAAGTATTGGACTTGATATCACGAAAGCTAAGGGTAAAACTCCACTCAAACACTAATTCACAAAACAGTCGTGGGGAGATTATTCCAAGTTCTCTTGACCTTTTATAAATTTGCTCCTTTATAAAAATGAAGCTATTGGAATAGGTGGTCTTAACCTTAAAATCTATGAGTTTATGAACTAGGAAACTTTTTTTATTGGAAAATTTTAATGTACACCTTAATGTGATTCATTCTGACATGCTTTTCATTGTGACATTTCCATATATGCATTTTGATGTACATTATTCATATAGGTTCCCCCTTACCCTCCCCTATGCTTCCCCCCCTCCCACCCTCCCCATCTAAGTCTTCTCTATCTTTTACTTGGTAATATTTTTCTATATGTCCTTGGGATCCATGAACTAGGAACCTTAAAAGATTATAGGAATATAATCGCCTAAAATAGTATTTAAAAAGGCACTTTTGCTTCCAATTTTATATGCAGCTCCTAGATCTTGAAGCAATCTCAAAACGATCAGCCATTGAAAATCAGAGGGTCACTAAGAGTCTGATCCAACTTGTCTGCACCTAACAAGTACATCTCTTAGGTGCTATGAACGTTGCAAGATAGAAGTTCAGTGTAGGGCTTTCCTAAATCCCTAGTTTTTAAAAGAAGTATAGATAGTCCATGATTTATGATGGTTTGTCATACAAATTTTTGACTTTATCATGGTGTGAAAGCAATACATGTTCAATAGAAACCATATTTTGAATTATGATGTTTTTCTGGACTAGCCATGTGCAGTTTGATACTCTTTGGTGATGCTGGGCAGTGGAGTGAGGGGAACTTCCAGGTAACCACACTATCATGAGGGTAAACAACCAATACTCTACAGTGTACTGTGTTCCTAAGCTAGGATATTCCACAGGTTAGGTACATTAAGTGCATTTTTGACTTAATATTTTCAACTTAGAATGAGTTTATTGGGACACAATTGCCTCATAATTCAAGCAGAATTTTTATGTTATTTGTTTGTTTTTTTGAAATGGGCACTCACTATGTTGCCCAGGCTGGCCTCAAACTCTTGGGCTCTAGTGATCCTCCTGCCTCAGACTATTGAGTAACTAGGACTACAGGTGTGCAACACTGCACCTAGCAGCATCTGTATCTGTTTAAGAAAGGATTTTGATTTGAAAATGTAGGAGTATTTGTTGGAGCAACTTTCTAAGCCTCAGTTTCCTTAATTTTTTATTATTTTTATTTTTCTCCCATAAGTAAATGATGGTGACATACAGAATAAAACAGCATTGGCTTTTTCCATTATGCAACTATTACATCACTTCTGACTACACTTTCATCAACCCACAAGGTTTATGGAGCCTTATGGCTAATCTGTAGGAAAACTCAAATGCATATTTGGGTTATATTCCCCTACTTTTCCAATGTACTCATGAAGTTGCATTGTTTACATTGAGATTATCCTCTCCCCTTTATTCCTGTACATTGTTTTTCCTCCCAATCTCACCTTCCACAATCTTTGCTTCCTTCTGCTAGTTCCCTCCTCCTTTCTACTCTTTATATTATCCCTTCTTCACTAAGTTTAATTGTTCATTTTTCCTATATCAAACTATGTATAGGATTTTTTCTTCCTTTAAGAATCAGCTCCCACATATGAATGAGAACACATAATATTTCTTCTTTTGAGCTTCATTCTTTTGCTTAAGATGTTCGCCAGTTCCATCTATTTTGCTGCATATGACATTATTTCATGTTTTTATTATTGCTGAGTAATATTCCATTGTGTATATGTACCATAATTTTTTTATCCATTCTTCTGTTGATGAGCACCTTGGTTGGCTCCATATCCTTGCTCTATATTGTTCCAACTTTAGTATATGTGCTGCTGAAGCAAGCACTCTTTTCTGTTTTAAAGTGAATAATTAAGGATTAAATAAGCAAACATAAAAAAAGTACCTAATAAGGAAAAATCATTTTTCTTATTCCTCTAAGCTATCAAATTAATAGTGCATCAACTATTAGACCTAATAGTTGTATTTTTGTTTTTGCACATATGAAGCTCTAGGAACAGAACAAAAATCAATTTGCTTCCTTAAGTCCCAGCCTGTTCCACCTACATATGGTAAAATGGAGATAGCCCATTTATTTGGCTTACTGTGTGGTTATTTTTTTGTTTATTTTTACATGTTGGCTCTCTGAATATTTTTAAACATGGATTGTTGGTAGTCCCAAATTTATATAATTTTACAATTTTAAGCTATTTTACCAGTTCTTAAGCTATTTCTATGTAGTCTAATTATTTAGTGGCTAAACTTATAAAAATCTTTAACAAAGAGGCAATATGGTACTTAGCAGACAGATACAGGTTTGCATCCCAGTAGTAGACATATGATCTTGAGTTAGTTGAATAATCTCAGAACCTGAATTTCCAAAGAAGTTAAAAGGGGTAATAGAAGTTTAGTATTTACCATGATACCTGGAATATATGAAGCACTAAAAAAAATTAGTTATCAATCACCATTGTCCTTATTAAATGATAATTATAAATTTAACCCTATATGGGCTGAGTTAGCCACCTGGTGGTGATATTTTTTTCTAATCAGAGTTTAACTTTATTTGAAGAAGAAATCTATTTCCATTATTTAATAATGCATACTTTATTGATGATGAACCAAGAGTATTATCTTTATTGGGCATAGAATATAACAGAAATTTGAAACAGTAAGTTTTTGTTGCCAAGATTCTTGACTAGAACTTTATAAACTCTTTCTTGTTAGATTATGCCAGCTTGACTTGGTGGAGGATTTTAATTATGAATTATTTAACATATAATAAGTACATTTGTTTACCGCTTATTTGCATTTCCATGGTGGTAAGTACCTTGTAGATTGTTGTGAGGTGCCATTGAGTTTTGTCCTGACTCTAGAAACCTTCATAGGTTTTCAATGGCTGATAGTTTTGGGATTTCTTCAGGAGTAGATTGCCATGTACTTCTGTCATTTTTGTGGTGCTGGGGATCGAACCCAGGACCTCAGAAACTCCAGGGTGGCACTCTACCAACTAAGCTAAACGCCAGCTACCTTATAGATAGTATATAAATACTACTTTATTAATATTGATTTAATTGTTGTAAGATGGGGGATTTAAAACGTATGGTGTTCTTAACGTACCTGGTACCATCAGATGGTATCCTGAAAGTAAATAGAGGGAGAAATTAATTCACAGTTGTTAAAAGTTATCTTTTAATAAGTCTTAATTGCTAAAGATTCAAAAAATGAAATTCATATCAGAATAACTAAAGCTTTGTCTCAGCCTCAACTTAGGGGACATAAGGTTTTACATACATCTCTATTTTCTGTTGCATTTAATTTTTAAATTTAAGCTTCTAAAAAATGAATTTGTTTTTATTAAAGTAAGATTTACCCTTCCCCCAAAAAAACTTTAGGTGATACAGAGAACAAAACAAAAAATTACCTACAGTTTTGTTCTTCAGCAATATGCACAGTGAATGTTTTAGTCTATACCCTTAAGGGCTCTATTCATTTTTTAATATATACATATATATACATATATATATATATACACACATATACACACATATATGTATACGTATATGTACATATGTATATACCCACCCCAATAAACATGCTAAGAACATCTTTCTATGTTAATATATTAAACTTATAGTGCCACTTTATTTATTTATTTATTTATTTGTTGTACAGTACTGGGGGTCTGAGGCCAGGGCCTGGCACACTCTTCGCAAGCACTCCACCACTGAGCTGCACCCCCACTCCCTTTTCTATTTCTCATCTTGAGACAAAATCTCCCTAAGTTAAGCACGCTACCTCTGGCCTTGAACTTGCAATCCTCCTACCTCTGCCTTCCAAGCTGCTGGGATTACAGGCACGTCCCACTGTGGCCAGCTATGGTGTCACTTTAATTATCAGTTGCCATATGGCTTCAATTAGAGTCAATTTTAAATGTTCTATATAAGACATGGGCTGGGATTTAGCTCAGTGGGTAGAGCGCTGCACTGCAGTCTCTGAGGACCCGAGTTCAATTCCCAGCACCGCAAAAAATGGGAGAAGGGCCTGGCAATCCACTCCCAAGGCAATCCCGAAGCACTCAGCCATTGAAAATCCTATAAGGGTCGCTATGAGTCAGATACCGACTCGACGGCACCTAACAACAACAACAACATAGAAGACATAGCCTGCTGGGGTTTAGCTCAGTTGGTAGAGTGCCACTCTGTGCTCTCTGAGGCCCTGGGTTCAATCCCCAGTACTGCAAAAATGAGAGAAGGACGTGGCAACCCACTCCCAAAACAATCCTGAAACAATCAGCTACTGAAAACCAGATGAGAGTCACTATGAGTTGAACATGACTCAACAGCATCTAACAACATCAACAACATATAAGACATATATAACATTGATATGTATATATTATTGTTTTTGGTAGTTGCCATTGAGTCAAGCCCAACTCATAGCTACCCTATGTACAACAGAATAAAACACTCCTCAGTACTGTGCCATACCAAGCACTATTGTCAGAGCTTCTCTGAGCACTTTTAGTTCAGGTACTTTTTTCTTGTCATAGGAGTTTTAAATTTTTATTCAGTAAAATCTTTTTTATTTCTTTCTGGAACACTGGTTGTTAGGCTTAGACCTTTCACTTTTAGATAATGTAAGTATTTGTTTATATTTTTGTTAGTTCTCTTACTGTTTCACTTTGCATTTAGCTCATTAGTCCTTTGGTAAAGATTTTAAGTACTTTGAAGGCCAAATCTAGAGAGTAGGGAAGCAGATGTATAGGTAAACCAATCAGCTGTTACCTACATTTCACTGTCCTGAAATATTTCCCAAACAACTTTCCAAGGTTTTAAAGTCTAAAAGTTAGAGAATCTGTCTTCTGTCTTAATCTTATTATAGCATTTGCCAAAAGTAAGAAAGAGTTTTAGGTAGAAAGGCTCAGGGTCTGAAATAGATTAAGACCATCAAAGAGAAATAATTTATCTCCCAATGTTGCTTTTAAAGGCCTAGGTGATAACCCTTTGCTTACACATTTTCTGGACACATCACACTATATAAATAAATTTTCAAAGATGCAAGAGTGTTGTGCATATAAGTATGTAGGGTACTCCCTTCATGTTTGCTGGGGGTAGTGGGGAGCAGATCAGTAGGAGAACAATTGCAAAGTATATGTAAGGCCCTGCGTTCACCCCCAACCCCCACCAGTACCACAAAATAAGCAAATAAATAGGAGACGTATTTTATGGAGTGGTGAGAATTAAATGAGTTAATCCATATAAATCACTTAAGCAGCACTAGCCTGGTAATAAATGCATTTTTGCATTACTATATTTATCATAGTCATAATTATCATCATCTTATCAAGGGCAGGATATAGTAATTGCTTGAGAGCTCAGCTATCTTCTCGTGATAAGTAAGCCCCTTTTATTCTCAGTGTGATGATACTGATTTATTACCTGTTATTTGGCCTTCTATCCTTGTATTATAATATATAATACTATAATAAACCCCTGGCAATTATGCTAACTTAATTATTAGCTATCTTTCATATCTTAGGGATAGAAGTGGCAAAATACCAAGGAACTTTTCTGGACCATATTTTTGCATGTTCCTGGAGATTAGAGAAAACTGGAGGGAGTTTAGGTATGTTGTCTTAGACTTCATCGGCCAAGTTGTTTTTCTATTTTGTTTTGTTTTGTTTTTTTTACTTTTTTGAGACCATTACATCAGTATTAGGCTTGCTTCCTCTACTTCAGTAGAGTTCAGTAGAGGAAACCTTAGTTTACTTCTCTGAATTTTTGACTTTCAGTATCTTCATGGCACATTTTCTCCTCTTTAATCCTTTTGCATATAAATGCTTTAAGTACTTTAAAAAACAAATTTTAGGAGTAGAGAAGTAGATGTTTGGATCAACCCAATTAGCTATTACCTACATGTCACTGTCCTGAAATACTTCCCCAAACACCCTTCTAAGACACAAAAGTCCAGAGTCACTCACCTTAGTCTTTAGTACAGTATTTTCTGAAAGCAAATGTTCAATCCTTGGGTGCCATCTAGTTGGGTCGAATGCATAGTGACCCTTTGTACAACAAAGCAAAACACTATCCAACACGACACCATGCACATGATCTTTTTATGCTTAAACATATTGTTGCAACCACTGTTGACCATCTAGTTGAAGATCTTCCTTTTTTCCACTGACCTGCCACTCTCCCAAACATCCTGTCTTTCTCCAGGGATTCCCTCCTGACAACATGCCCAAAAGATACAAGATGCCGTCTAGCCATCCTTTCTTCCAAAGAGCACTATGGTTGTACTTCTTCTAGGATGAATGTTAGTTCTTTTGGCATATTCAGTATTTGTCTCCAGCACCATAATTCAGAAGCATCAATTTTTCTCCTATCTTCTTTATTCAATATCCAGCTTTCACACACATATGATATGACTGAAAATATCATGGTATGAGTCAGGCACATTGTCATCTTCACAGTGGCATCTTTACTTTTCAACACTTTCAAGAGGTCTTTTGCAACAGCTTTTCCCAATGCAACATGTCTCTTGATTTCTTGACTGCTGTTTCCATGAGTATTGATTGTAGAACCAAGTAAAACAAAATCTTGAACAGCCTCAATCTTTTCTCCATTTATCATTAAGTTGCTTACTGACCCAGTTGCATGGACTTTTGTTTTCTTGATGTTGAGGAGTAATCCATACTGAAGGCTATGTTCTTTGTTCTTCATCAATAAGTGTTTCAAATCCTCTTCACTTTCAGCAAGCAAAGTTGTATCATCTGCATAATGCAGGTTGCTAATGAGTCTCCCTCCAATCCCTATGCCACATTCTTCTTCATAAACGTCATCTTCTTGAATTACGTGCTCCTCATAGAGATTGAAGAGATACTATCATGTGTAACTTTCCTGACTTTAAACCAGGCAGTGTTTCCCTGTTCTAACAACTGCCTCCTGGCCCATTTACAGATTTCCCATGAGTACAAGTAAGTGTTCTGGTATTCTCATTCTTCACAATGTTATCCATAATTTCTTATGATCCACACAGTGAAATGCCTTTGCATAGTCAGTAAAAATACATAGACACCTTTCTAGTATTCTTTGCTTTCAGTCAAAATCTATCTGACATCAGCAATGATGTCCCTGGTTCCATGACCTCTTCTAAATCCAGCTTGACTTTCCAGCAGCTCCTTGCCAATATACTGCTGCAGTGCTTTTCAATGATCTTTAGCAAAATTTTACTTGCACATGATATTAATGATATTGTTTGATAATTTCTACATTCGGTTGGATTCCTCTTTTGGGGAATAAGCACAAATATGAATCTCTTCCAGTCAGTTGACTGGGTAGCTCTTTTCTAAATCTCTTGGCATAGACAAACGAGCACCTCCAGTGCTGCATAAGTTTGGTGAAAGCACACTGTTGTTGTTAAGTTGTGTCCATGCCATCAAGTCATGTCTGATTCCCAATGACCCTCATAGAATTTTCAAAGGCTGATTTTATTGGGTTTATTTCCAGGAGTAGACTGCCACATCCTTCTCCCATTTTTGCAGTGCTATGGATTGAATCTGGGTCCTCAGAAAGTGCAGAGCAGCATTCCACCAACTGAGCTAAACCCCAGCTCTGAAAGTGTGTTAGGAGTACTAAGTATGCCAGTTTGGCATAATAATTATTTTGAACCAAAGACATTTGAGAAACAGCAAATGCAGGAAGGGTTGACTGACAACCCCCAAATACACACAGGTACACACACTTCTTATCTAAAAGCAGGTCCTAAAAATTCCCCTGAGAATAGTCCCCTCTCTCAGCCAGGAACAGAAAAACATTGCTAACACTGGAGATTCAGACTTGATGCCAAAATAAATCTATACAAACCAGCTAAACTAAACTTCAGTTTCATTTGGATTCTACCATATATTTCCTAGTCCCTATCTCACAATTTACTGCCTCTGGCCCAAACCTCTTTGTCTTGTCACATTCTCACAATTTTTATCATTCTCTGTTTTAAATGATAAATAAGCTTTGGGCCTAACAACTTCTTTGGACCTTCATTTTTCTTATAAGAGTTCTTATGCATGTAAGACATTAAGTAAAACCTGTATTCTTCTCTCCTGTTTTTACATTAGTAAGGCTTAGCCATAGAACCTAGGAGAATTTCTCCCCTACACAAGTAAAGGGACTTATTTCTTCCTCTAAAATAGTCACTGGTACATCATAGAGCTTGAGCTTCTTATGGACTGAATCAGGCCCTTTCAGAATGGAAATAGAATTTTTCTACTGTGTGAGTACCTAGATAAAGATGAAAGCTATGTTATGAATATCTTATTTGGAGTTCTAATACTAATGATTTAGCTCTTTTACTCTACCTGAAAGTGATACTTATAAATGAAGAGAAATGGGTAAAAGAATTTCTTTTTTTCACTACTGTGTGGTTGGACGCAGGACCTGGAGCTTGCTAGGCAAGTGCTCTACCACTGTACTGTACCTGTAGCCTCGTTTTTATTTTTCATTTTGAGGTAGGGTCTTGCTAAGTTACATACACACATGCACTGCCTCTGGCTTGGAATGCACAATCCTCCTGCTTCAGCCTGTGGGTTCCCAGGATTATAGGCCTACACTACTGCACCCAGATAAGAACCTTTCAATATATAAAAATATCTTATAATAGTTGTTTTTGTGATCATTTCAAAGCATGATATTCCCATTGTACTTAGATTGTACTACTTTAGACTATTTACAACCAGGTTTCCTTTTAAGAACTTTTACTTGTTTTTTGAGTCACTTTTTTATAATTTAAATATATAGTCCGAGGGTATTTCCTTTTTATTTCTGGCTATTTAATTAGTTGATTCTCATATAAGTATAATCGCTAGTTTTCACTACAAATACTTCTACTTACATCATTTTAGGACTTGAAAATTATAGACAGTATTGATTTGATGGAAGGGGGAGAAATGTAAACTAGGATTAATGTTAAAATAAAGGATAAACCAGGCTCTGTGGCACACACCTGTAATTCCAGCAACTCAAGACACTGAGGGAGGAAGATTGTGAGTTTGGCAGTAGAGGCAGCTTGTGCAACTTAGTGTTATCTTGTCTCAAAAAAATTAAAAAGGGGTTGAGGTGTTGCTCAGTAGTAGAGTACTTCCCTAACATGCCTAAAGTGCTGTGTTCAACCTCTCTAGTATGGGGTGGGGAGGAAAAGATTATGGTACTATCAGCAAAACTTAGAAATAGGTGGTCAGATGGTTTTTGTAATCTGTATCAACCTTGAGGCATGTATACCCAAGGTGGGTGGTTTAAGTTTAACATATTTTGTGCCTACTGTTATGTGGTAACTTTTATAGCCAAAGATACTTTGTCTAGTGTCAGTTAAAGAATCTGGGTTAGGGAAAACGGGAATAAGCTGCATCCAAATGGGCTTTCCCAAAGGCCTTATCTATCTAGTTCACTAGCATAATCCAAATATGTAGTAGAATGCTAGACACATAGGTACAGTGATGATCATCATAGTAAAAATAAAAGCAGTTGACACTGATATGATTCTTAAATGTTAAACATTATTATAAGCCTTTTACATATATTGATTCATTTATTCAAACAAGCTATGAGGTAGGTATTGTTAATGCTCTCACTTTCACTGATGAGGAAATGGATGAACAGAAGCTAAGTGACTTTCCTAAGGATGACTAGTAACTTACAGAACCAAAATACAAACTTAAGCTATCTGGCTCCAGAGTCTAGCTCTTAACCACTAAGCTGTCTCTGTGCTACCGAGTGAATGAATGAATAAAGCCTACACATGAATTGTCAAAACTGAAACACTGACATAAGCTTAAAAAAGAATACATGATGATATATACAATTTAGGAGGAGATATATTGATCCAAAGAGGTCAGATGAAGACATAGTAGTCAAATGAGCCTCCAGGTTGAAGATCAAAATGAGAGGGAAGGAAAGAGATACAGGCCAATCAAAACAAAAAGAACATTCTGCAAGTCTTTTTGTCTTTACTCTTTTGATATAAACCATCCACTTGGTCAAATTTTGTTTTCTCGAAATAAGAAAATTGTTTAATGCAAATACACCCTTGTATTATTGATTCTAAGTAGCTTTGAGGCCTGTAGTTGTACCACTGTGGCATCCAATCCCATCAGATGTCAAAAGCTAAGCAGGGTTGGGCCTGGTTTGTACTTGGATGGGAGACAATCTGGGAACACCAGGTGCTGTAGGCTTGGGAGAAGGACCTGGCAGCCCACTCCCAAAAAAACATCAGCCATTGAAAACCCTATGAATAGCAGAGAAGCACTGACAGTACTGTTTCATCTGTTGCATGTAGGGTCACTATAAGTCAGACACCAGCTTGATGGCACATAACAACAACAAGTAGCTTTATGATAAATTTGCATATGCACACATACTAGTTATTTAAATGTATAGTAACTATATTTTGCAAATTATGAGATCAGAGCACATGTTATGACCAAGTTTCTCTTCTGATTTTTTGTTGATATTTTTATATAAGAAATCTTACAAATATGTAAACATGAAATCACATTGTGTTTGAATGTTAAAAAATATATATATTAAAAACTTTTAGAAGTAACAGTTTTTTTCCATAATTTTTTATCATAAGTGATTAAATTTTTCCTAATTTCTATTAGCATATTTTAGACTAATTTACTTAGAATACTATAGTTTTATTGACTACCAATGTCTTTCCTAATATTCAAACATTATCAACAAAAACTCTTCATCTTCACTCAGAATTAGAGTATGCAATTGTACATTTTTTTGTGCATTTATTACTGGTATTTGAATGATTATAGACTTTATATACATTCTGGTATCTTTGACCTATATGAAATTTCTCTTCACCCCATTAAGCAAGCTAATTCCTATGTGGGTATACTTTAAGAAGATAACTTATCATAAACACCATCATATGACAAAGCAGGAAGACAATTTCAAAACAGATTTGATATCTTTGCTAAATCATCCCATCAGAGGTCTTTTAAAAACTAAATTCAAAGCCAGGTACAGTGGAGCACACCTATAGTCCCAGTGACTCAGGAGGTAGAAGGCAGGAGGATCACAAGTTCGAAACCAGAGGCAGTCTGCATAATTTAGTGAGACCCTGTTTTAAAAAAGTAAAAATATGGGCTGAGGGTGCAGCTTAGTGGAACAGCACTTGCAAAGCATGCAAGCGCGAGGCCCTGGGTTCAACCCCTAGTATTGCAAAATAATAATAATAACAACAACAACAACAATAACAACAATAATAATATAAAAAATAAGTTCAATTATTTTGAGGTACTCAGGAGTTGAACCTAGGATCTCAGACATACTTTGCAAGTGCTCTATCACTGGGCTGCACTCCCATGCCATTTTTAATTTTTTTATTTCGAGTCAAGGTCTTGCTAAATTATTCAGGCTGCCCCTGGCTTTGAACCTGGGATCCTCCTGCCTCAGCCTCTGAGTCTCTGGGATTAGAGGTGTGCATCACTCTGCCCAACTCAATGTAAATATGTTAAAAGTCAAGATAACCTAAAGTTATCTTAACTAGAGTTAACATACAACTAACCTGATACCACATATATACAAGATTAAGTTTCAGTGAATGTCATCATTAACCATTTATTAGTTATCTTGCTTTTACTAAAATTTTAATTTTTATAATCCAAATTTATTTACAAGGACAAATGTTCATATGTAACTTCTAGTGCTGATATAGTCTGCCTCTCCATTTTGGAAATAACAAGATCTAGAGTCTATTTAAAAATCTTCCAAAAAATTCTTAAGAAGAATGGAACATTTTCAACTAATATTGATCAATATCTCTGAATTTATTTTATTATAGTTTCAAGAGCAGTTATAAGACAAAATCTTACAAATGTAACAAAATTAGTCAGTGCTGCACTATAATAAAATCATGGGTTTCACACCATATATAGGTTAAGACATGTTAATATTTTTATAATGATTTTTAGACGAGCTTAAAGAACTTGACATGATTTTCATTATAAAGGTAATCCATGCTCATGATATCATGTTCACATGTTTCAGAAAAGTAAAAAAAAAGTCTTTCTTCCTACCTGAACTCCCCATTACATAGAAATTTTCTATGCATATGTATCCCTTTTAGTAAACAAAAGACATCAACTCCTTTATTAATTCAAATGTTACACCTGTGGCCTGTACAACCATTTTCACCAGTGGTTTTTATAACAATTGATAAATTACAGAACATTTTTTAGATATATATATGTCTTTTTTGTCTACAACCATAGCACCCTGGCATCCAGTCCCACCTGATTGACCTGGTTAGTCCTTGGATGGGAAATCACCTGGGGATACTAGGTCCTTCAGGCTAAGGAGAAGGACAGGGCAACCCACTCCAAAAACAATCTGCCATTGAAAACCCAATGAATAGCAGAGAAGCACTGACACAATGCTGGACATGGCACAGTGTCAGGGAGTATTTCATCGGTTGTATATGGGATTGCTATGAGTTGGGCCTGACTCGACAGCACCTAACAACAACAACAAAATTGATAAGGATATATTGATTTTTTTAATAAAATGGAATGTGTCTGTCAGCTTGTCATGTTGTGGGGGCCTGTATATTGCTGTGATGTTGAAAGCTATGCCACTAGTATATACCAGCAGAGACCCATGGTGGATAGGTTTCAGCTGAGCTTCCAGAATGAGACCAGGGAGAAGCACTCAGCAGCCCACTCCCAAAATAATTAGCCATTGAAAACCCTATGAATAGTAGAGAATCACTGTCAAATATAGTGCCAGAAAATGAGCTCCCCAGACTGGAAGGTATCAAAGATGACTAGGGAGGAGTTGCCTCCTCAAAACAGAGTCAACCTTAATGATGGGAATGGAAGAAAGCCCCAGCACCTTCATTTTTTGATGTGGCATGTCTCAAAATTAGAAGAAACAGTGTCTGCAACAATGGGGTTCAGACATTAAAAGATCACGTGCATGGTACAGTGTTGGGTAGTGTTCCATTTTGTTGTAGGTAGGGTCGCTATGCCTGCAGCTGTAGCCCTGTGGCATCCGATCCCATCAGATCTCGGAAGCTAAACAGGGTCGGGCCTGGTTAGTACTTGGATGGGAGACTGCCTGGTAACAACAGAAGCTGTAGGCTTGGGAGAAGAACCTGGCAATCCCCTCCCAAAAATCAATCTGCCATTGAAAACCCTATGAACAGCAGAGAAGCACTGACAATAGTGTTTCCCCTGTTGTACAGAGGGTCACTATGAGTTGGATACAGACTTGACGGCACCTAACAACAACAACAGGGTCGCTATGACTTGGATCCTATTCCATGGCACCTAACAACATGCCTCAATAAAAATGCTTGAATTATCACTGCATGCAAGAATCTGGAGGAATCTTAGCAATATCATTTCAAATAAAAATAAAAGTCAATACTTAGAGTATTATTTCATTAATATCAATTTCATAATGCTCAAAAGTAGCAGTAAGTTGATTAGCAATGCAACTTCATGTGGTATAACCCTAAAGAAAAGCAAGAAAATGAAATATACAAAATTAAGAAAAATGTTACCTCTGAGAAACAGATGAAAGAGAAATGAGTTCCAGAAGGAGTACAGAGGATGTCAATGGCAAAGTTATTTTTTCTCTTAAACTGAGTGGTGGTGGCCAAGTATGGATATGCATACATGTGATCCCAGTGACTTGGGAGGCAGAGATAGTAGGATAGCAAGTTCAAAGCCAGAGGCAGCCTGTATAACTTAGTGAGACCCTGTCTCAAAATAAATAGTCAAAAAGGGGCTGGGAATGCAGCTCAGTTGTAGAATCCTAGCAAAAGATGTGTGAGGCCCTGGGCTCAAACCCCTAGTACCAGAAAAAAAATTCTTGGTGATGGTATGTAACTATTCATTTTAAAACTGTCTACATGTTATTTATAAATATTCTTTTCTACTGAATATTTAAATCAAAATTTAAAAGTAATTATACAAAACAAAATTTAAATTTAACATGGAAATTTAGTTTTTTATGTTATTTTAATACCTGAAAATGCTCCTTTTATAATTCTTTGGTATATAAGCTATATATCTTCTATATATAAGGCTGTAGAAAATAAGTTGAGTAGCCAATTTTCATTATATAAGGATGTGGTTATTTCTGGCATATGAAATATTCCAAATAATTAGATTTTATTTAGATCAATTTTTCTTTCACAGTATTCTTTTTTTATTAGAAATTTTTAATGTACATCATAATGTGATTCATTTTGACATGCTTTTCGTTGTGACAATTTTCATATATGCAATTTGATAAGCATTATTCATATAGGTTACCCCTTACCCTCCTCTATGTTTCCCCCCTCCCCCCTTCCTATCTAAGTTTCCCATCCAAGTCTTCTCTATCTTTTACTATATAG
>VMDO01026551.1:0-26536 GCA_007922755.1 Pedetes capensis | reverse complement strand
TTTTATTCTTGGATTAGAAGGTCAAGAGGCAAAGTCTTGCTGTCCTGAACATGAAAGCATGTTCTAAAACTATCTTAAATAAAATAACATGGAGATGCTCTAGGACATGCAAAAAGACCAAGATAGCAGGATAGATCAGAAATAGAATTCAACATAGCTGATTAGTTTGTTTATCAAACAGCCACATATTAAACTAAGATATCTATAAAGGTAAAAGATAATCTTTCTAATAAATTGTATTTTACCAATCAGTTAGCATAACAAAACAGCTATCGGGAGCCAGGAAAACTATGAATATCAATATCTAGGTAACAGAATATCCAGAATAGAATATCAGCATATTGGTTCTCAAAACCAGGAATTACCATAAAACAAGCAAATGATAAATAGCTATGATTCATCTGAAGAATGCAATTATATTTTATATTGAAAATATATTGATAATTTCAACATATCTTCTTAAAACGGAAAAGTGATTTATTTTTCATAAGTTCTTTAAGACTTTTTTAAACAGATGTCATTTGCACATATTAACAGGGTTCATTGTGATATCTCCATTCCGGCATCTAGCATGTGCAACCACCCTTACTCTAATTCTACCCCTAACACACTTTTCCCAATTTCTAGTAATGAAAATTGTATTTTAAGCTGACTGATTTGACTTCTACATATGGGAGAGAACATGCAGTACTTGTTTTCTTGTGTCTGGCATGGCCATACTGTTTTCCATAATGGCTATACTAACTTGCTTTTCCACCAACAGTGTATGAGATCCTTCTTCTTCATACTTGACTAGCACTTTTTTAATAATTGGAATACTAACTTGGGTAACATAGTATCTCATGATAGTTTTTATTTACATTTCCTTGATGTCTAATGACATTGAACATTTTTTCACACATTTATTACCCATTTGTATTTCTTCTTTTAATAATGTATTTGGATCATTTGCTGGTCTTTTACTTAGATTATTTTTTGTTGTTAAATTTTTTGAGTTTCGTGTATGTTCTGGGCCTGCAGCTGTTAGCCCTGTGGCATCTGATACCGCCAGATCTCAGAAGCTAAGCAGGGTCGGGCCTGATTAGTAACTGGATGGGAGACTGCCTGGGAACACCAGAAGCTGTAGGCTTGAGAGAAGGACCTGGCAACCCCCTCCCAAAAATCAATCTGCCATTGAAAACCCTATGAGCAGCAGAGAAGCACTGACAATAGTGCTTCCCCTGTTGTACAGAGGGTCACTATGAGTCGGATACCGACTCGACAGCACTGAACAACAACAACAAATATGTTCTGGAGATTAAGCCTCTATCAGATAAATATTTGCAAATATTTTATCCCATTCTATAAGGTTCTCTCTTCCCTCTGCTGATTGTTTCTTTTGGTGTACAGAAACTTTTTTTGTTTTTAATTTGATGTCATCCCATTTTTCAATTTTTGCTTTTGTTTCCTGTGCTTTTGGAAGCCTATCTAGGAAATCATTGCTTGTATTAGTGTCTTAAGATGTTTCTCCAATGTTTGCTTCTATTAGTTTCAGAATTTCAGATTTTAGATTTATGTCTTTGGTTCATTTTGTCTCGATTTTTGTACAGGATTCCAGTTCAGTCTTCTGCACATTCTTCTGTGGATGTCAAGTTTTCCCATGACCATTATTGAAGAACCTGCCCTTTCTTCAATGTATTCTTTAAAGTTTTTTTTTTTTTTTTGAGAACCAGTAGGATTTAGATATATGGATTCATTTCTGAGTTCATTATTGTGTCTTATTGATGTCTGTGTCTGTTTTGGAATGAATACTATGTTGTTTTGAGTCAATACCATTTTGATTTGTTTTACTGTGGATGTATACCATGTCTTGAAATGAAGCATTGTCATACCCCAAAGTTGTTTTTTGTTTGTTTGTTTGTTTTGTTTTGTTTTGTTCTGCTCAAGATTTTTTGGCTATTTGGAGTCTTCTATATTTTCACCTGAATTTTAGGATTTTTTCTAATTTTCTGAAGAATTCCATCAGAATTTTGATGAGGATTGCATGGAATCTTTTGATCACTTTGGACATTTTAATATTAATTCTTCCAATCCATGAACATGGGAGGCCTTTCCATCTTTTTCTGTCCTCTTCGATTTTTTCATCAGTGTTTTGCAATTTTCATCATTCAGTTCTTTGATTAAGTTTATTCCTAGATATTTTCTGTGGCTATTGTGAAAAATCAATATCAACACTCGTTTATTACTACTATACATGCAAAAACATAAAACACATTTACTCACCAAAAGTTAAACAGCAAAATCCTCTTCCCTAAATTAAAACAGAAAGAAATTACTACATGGTAATGAGTTTCTCTCAAAACCCATATCAAAATCTATGTACTTAAAGGTAGGACATAAATACAGTTTTATAATCAGAAATAACACAAGGATGGTGTTATTACCACATGATAGAATATTGTACTAAACAAAGGCACAATTATAAGAAAATAACTATGGGAAAAAAGAAACAAAATATTGTTGTTCAAAAGTAATGTTGATCATCTACATAGAAAATTCAATATATCTATAAGCCCATTAATGGTTTTCCAAGAAAAATTAGCAATGCAGCATGCAAGCCAATCAAAAATGATGAGTGCTGTTGGACATTATCTTCAATTACTCCTAAGATAAGCTTTTTAATAAATATCTTATTTGTAATACTAGAAAAATATGTAGTATTAAAGAAAATTCAATAAAATCAACCAGAGTTTGTCAGGAAGAAAATTCTAAAACTTTTTTGAAAAGTGTAAATAATGGAAGAATATTTCCAAATTTGAGGCAATTTCCATTGTAATATAAATAGACCTTCTGTGGAAAGAGCAATTTTTAAAACAAACTTTATAACAGTAAAGAGGGAACAAGGAGAAAATTATTTGTCCTATGTAGGTGCATTTGAATTCTCTATACAATACATTGGAAATATAATTTCAAGAATCCCTTCCCTAAGTAGGTCTAGACTATGATAGGGAAAAAAAAAAGAAATTTGCCTAAATCTGGTAGGTGGGAATGAAGCAGCAGCTATCACACTCTGAGGTTTTCTATAGAGCGCCATACATGCGAAGTTTGGAAGATGTACTACCTCTCCTCTACCAGCTCCGGCCAGCTCTCCTACAGTTTCTCTAGGCCTGGGAAGCTCCATCATGTGGGTTGGAGGCTGAGGGTTCCATTGTGTCTCCTCAGTTCCAGATGTCCTCCTAGGTTCTTAACTGCTGTGGGCCCCACTTTCCTGCCAACTGCCAGCCCTGCGGTGCTGTGGCATTTCTCTGGCCCATGCTAAGGTGCAGACTCAGTAGCCTTTGTACACTTTTTACCACCTCCCACAACTCCCTACAATCTAAATTACAAAGAATATACGTTCTAAGAGTTAGAAATCTTTTATGTTTTAGCTTTTGAGAATTTATAGATATATAGTTTATTCTTTTGTTGCTTACCCACAAGGCATTATTTTCTACAAATATTTCAAGTAAGTGTTTGAAAATATTGTATTGGTAGTGTTGGTTTTTAATCACTAATTAAATATGTTTACTAAAAGCTATTTAACTACTAGCCTAAGCACAATATTTGAATGTAGATTCAAATGTTTTTTAATGAAGATGGAAATATTTTATTTTTATTTTTAATTAGCATATTATTGGTTTATCAAAGTAAATGATTTCATTATGACATTTCAATGTATAGATGTAATTTACTAGCCATTCATTAAATAAATAATAGTTTTATATTTTGTAAAATTCATTTTTCAGTGATTATTAAAAATTATGTCTGTCAAGGCCTGAGATGCTTATAGAGTTGACAATTTAATAGTATAATTCTACAATAAATATTGAAAACATTGTTGATTAATTTGAGAGCTGTACATGAATGATAAAAATAAAGTACTTACAACTACTAGGTTATATTTTGAGGTACATCATCATCTCACATGCATTTGGTTATATTCATTGAATCCAAGATAAGGTTATATATTAGTAAAGATTCTTAAGAAAGAAAGAATTAATAAGATATACAGATAGACATATGAGAAAATTCTTTTTGGAGAATTGACTCATAGAAGTTGACAAGACCCAAGACAGGTCCCTGGAAGCTAAAGATTGAGATGCCAGTAGTATGGCTCAGTCCAAGTCCAAAGGTCTCAAACCAGACGAGCCAGTGGGATAATTCTAAGTGCTAAAAGCTAGAAAACCTAGGGTGATGGGGAATGCTAGTGAAAGTCCTGGAGTCCAAAGGCTGAGGATCAAAGAATTCTGATGTCTCCAGGCAGAAGCAGCACAGAGTCTCATTCTAGGAGAAAGGGAAAATTTTCTTTTTCTCTACTTTTTTGTTTTTGTTTTTGTTTTTGCTCTATGTAATTTTTTTCTGATTTTTTTATTCTTTTTGTTGCTCCATCTAGACCCCAGATCACTGGATGGCATCCACCTATATTTTGGAGAAAATCTTCCCCACTCAGCTCATCAATTTGGATACCAATTTTCCCCAGAAACACCTTTATGGACACAACTAAGAATAATGCTTTAATGGTTCCCTAGATATTCTTTTAGGAGAAGGGCTTGGCAATCCACTCCCAAGGCAATCCCGAAACAGTCAACCAATGAAAACCCTATGACAGTCGCTATGTTGGATACCAACTCGACAGCACCTAACAACAACAACAAAGATATTCTTTTGGGGTTTAGCTCACTTGGTAGAGCACTGCTCTACATGCTCTGAGACCCTCGGTTTGATCCCCACCTCTGCAAAAGTGGGAACATGTGGCAGCCCACTACTGAAAGAATCTGTCATTGAAAACCCTATAAATAGCAGAGAACCACTGACATAGTGCCTGGCATGGCACAGTGTCAGGGAGTGTTCCGTTTTTTTGTACATAGGGTTCCTATGAGTCAGACTCAACTCAAGGATACCTAACAACAAGAAAAGACATTCTTTCATCTGGCAAGTTGACACATAAAATAAACCATAACAAATTCTATTTGGTTTAGAACAAATTTCAAACATTTATCTCTATAGATTTTTAATACAAAAGTAAAAATCCTAGGTAAGTCAAGTCAGCAAACTTAGATACTTCAGTTGGGGAAAGTATTTCTGAAAGAACTGAGAGTTTTTAATATAAAGTATTTAGCATCCATTGCTATAAATCATTCTTATGGTCTCATTGCATCACGAGATCTTCCAAAGGGACCTAGAATGGAAAAATCAGCCAAGTTAGAATCCATGACATAGTTCCCTTTTGTGCAAGCTCAATGATTAAAAAATGTGTTGTGCATTTACATACTTGAGATAAAGGTAAAGATTCTTGAGGAAGGTTAAAATGTAAGACTAATGCTAAAAAGTGCCATGCACAAGATCTTTTTTTGGTTAAGACCATTGTTGGAGCAACTGTGTCAATCTGTCTAGTTGTGGATCTTTTTGTGTTTGCTTGTTTTTTTCATTGGCCAGTCACTCTCCCAAACATGATGTCCTTCTCCAGAGATTGATCCCTCCTGACACCATGTCTAGTCATGTTTGCTTCCAAGGAACACTCTGGTTGTACTTCTTTTAGGACAGATCTTTTGGTTCATTTGGCAGTCCATGATATATTCAATATTTGTCACTAGCATCATACTTCAAAAAGATTGAGTTTTCTTCTGTGTTCCTTATTCACTGTCCAGGTTTCACAAGCATATGATGCAGCTGAAAATACCATGGCATCAGTCAGGAGCACCTTTGTCTTCAATGTGACATCTTTACTTTTCAACAGTTTAAAGACATCTTTTGCAACAGCTTTTCCCAATGCAGCACATCTTTTAATTTCTTGATGGCTGCTTCTGTGAGTGTTGATTGCAGAATCAAGTAGAGCAAAATCTTGGAAAACTTCAATATTTTCTCTATTTATTATGAAGTTGCTTACTGACCCAGTTGTAAGGACTTTTGTTTGTCGATGTTGAGGCACAATCTATAATGAAGGCTGTATTCTTGGATCTTCATCAGTAAATGTTTCAAATTCTTTTTGCTTTCAGCAACAACGATGATGCTAAAAAGTAGCTGATCTCAAGGCACCTTGGGGAGTTATGATGGGGAGATGAATCTCCAGAATAGATGAGAAACTGTCAGGAGCATTAGTACTGAGTTGGTTATCTTTAAACATCATGTCCAGGGCCTAGGTTGCCTATTGTCTTAACTTTGCCTTCTCATTAGGAGAATAAATTTAGTACTTCATATTATAAGTCAGACAATATCTGCACACCTAGGAAGGTCTATGAACTTCCATAATACTTTTTAATGCCTTTCAAATCTTCATGCAAATATTTTTAGTTTCAAGAATAAAAGAACATAATCCCCTAATCCATTTGTCTCTTTTCTACCACCACTATTTAAACTATATTTACTTACTGTGCAATAACAGGGAGATCTTAAAAACACAACTTGAGTGTTCATACAAAATTATCTTTGAGGGATTAAATTTTGTGATTCAATATAGTGGCTAGAACTTTGCATAGAGGTTTAGGCCCTGATTCAGATATTGGGATAGTTGTAATTACTTACTGTGTAGGCACTTAAATCAATGTTAGTATTTCAAAGACATTTTAGTGATATTTGATTATTTCCTTTTCTCAAAAGCATTTATATTTATTATAGTGTAGCATTTAACATGAGCTCTACCTTCTTAACAAACTTTTATGTGTATAATAAAATACTGTTGCTTGATTAGCAACACCAAATTTCCTGCACTCTTGCCCCTGGTAGCCACTGTTTTGCAATCTGCTAAAACCGTTTGGCTATTTTGGGTATGTCATAGAATTGGAAATGAAAATTAGACAGGAAAATTAAGGAGGGGTTCTCTGCTCACCTAGTAAAAGAAGATCGCTTTCTTGACTTCTATGTGCATTGATTATAAGAACACTGGAGGGAGAAAATCACTGCACTGTTGAAAGCCCTTCCCATGTCCATTTCTGCAAATAGTAAAGTCTGTCTTCATTTAAATGATTAACCTTCTTCTGATTGCCTGCTCTATATTTTCATTTTGTAATATCCCCATGGCAAAAGCATTAAAAAAGTAAGAATGACTGCCTTAGTTACCAAAATCTATGACTAATAATTATCAGCCCTTGAGAAAATTATGACCATGTCCTTCCAAGATCTGTGGCCTCCAAAACTGAAGGTATAGAAAATTAGTCTTTGGCCAGCCTGGCTTCTGTACTGTGCTTTCCTTTCCTTTCCATGTGATACCTCTTATTCCTTAGGCCCCTAGTGGTATTTTAATCCTTTCCTTTCCCTCTTGCTTTTAACCTCTGCTCCATGAAAGAGACTCAAATTGAATTTATACTACATTCTGAAACATTCAATTAAACTCTCTTGTGTTGTCCTTTTCAGGGATATTTGTATTTTATGAAGTTCAACTTAATCATGGAATAAAATTGTAAGGGAGGCATCCATGACAAGATGGATGAGGTATTATTTTAAAGAAATAATGATTTTCCCAGTGCCTCAGAAAGAGCAGCATGTTCAGACAAGGAGACCCTGCTCATGAGGTGAGTGGCCCATATACAAAACTGCTATGTAAGGAAAGATGGGGGCCAGAGAGGAAGTTAAGGTCAAAGAATGCTCACTGGTTATGACAGAAAAACATATATTAAGAAAATTGTAACACAATGGGAAACTAAGAGCTTTTTAGTCTCAGAATGTTTCCTTTCAGCATAAATATTAAAAACAGTATATCATTTGTCAAAATGCAAAATTTACAATTGTCCATATAACTCATCATTTTGTCCACAATACACATTATTACAAAGATAATTTCTTTTGCATTTGTTAAAATAGTGTTTGAATAAAAGTTTCTCCACAAATTGCTCTTTAAAACCTGAATTTCCTTTGTAAAAGGTCAGTTTGTTCTCATGATTTTAGAGCTATTCTAACAAATCTAACCCTTCCTTGTTTGCACACAATTTGCAGAGCTCTGCAGAAATTGTACATCTGGCTCTTTGCCTGTGCACCTGATGTTATCTCGAGGGAAATTATAAATTAAACACAGACATAGAAAGAGTCTTTTTAAATGCAAAGCTATATATATGTGTATGTATGTATACATATACACACATGTATATATATGTGTTTGTGTATATATATATATATACATATATATATATATATACATATATACATATACATATACATATATATCTCCAAGACAACAAAAAGACAAGAAAAGGAGTAAAGGAATTAGTAGAAAACGTAATGATCACCAATGGCCATAAACTAAGAGGCAAACAGAATGATGACAATATAAGATAAATTATGGGAAAAGAACAGTAAAATCAAGATAAATTAGAATGTGAAAATATTTTGTATGGGTCCAGGAGAATGCTAAAATATTCTCTTTTCCTATTCCATAAGTAGGACTTTTAGCTCTTTCTCCTTCCCTGCCTTTTGTTAACTTTTGAAAGTACTGAGACATTACCATATTTGCCAAAACTGTTATCTGTTCCTTTATTTTTATTACTTCTCCATTCCCCAGAACTATGCCCAGGTATGCTGCATTTTCAGGTTTACTCCTTAAGTTTTGAGTCTATTGCCAGCCAGCCAGCCAGCCAGCCAGACAGACAGACACACACACACACACACACTCACAGATACACACACACAATGTGTGATTAAAAAATACAGTGAATATTTAAATTTCTTTTCAAATTTATTACAGTAAAGGACACATTGCCATTTATCTCCTTCAAAATACTTGCCCCATCTTTGAACACACTTATCTTGCCATTTTTATCACTTTCTGGAGCAGTTCTGAAAGTCCCCTTTCATGTATTTAGTTTCATCCTCCATCATGATAATGTTCTGGGTCATGCTTTACTTCTAGCACAGCTATTTCTGTCAAACAAAAACATTAAAGTGGGTCATCATTCACCTTGTTCATCAGACATGGCACCATGAGACTTCTAGCTCTTCCCCAAAGTCAAATGACCATGACAGGTAAACATTTTGAATTGATTCATGACATCAAGGCAGCCATGACAGAACAACTAAAGACACTTATAAAAGGAATTCCAGAACTGTTTCAGAAAGTGGCAAGAGCAATGGGGTAAGTGTAATTGAAGCTAGCAAGAGTATTTTGAGGAGGATGAATGGCAGTATGTATTTTACTGTAATTTTTTTCTATTTAAATGTTTACCATATCTTTTGATCACTCCTCATATAAACACACACTTCCATACATATATAGTTCAAAAATGTAATTTATATATAATTTATAATTTATTTATATGTATAACCATATCTTTGTATACTATAATTCCATAAAGTATGCATATATAAATTCTCTACATCTATCTATCCCATGTCATTATCTACTTTCTCACATCTTGTTCCCCTTTCCTCAGGTCTTTTGAAGCTGAAAGTGAAATCAGTATGTCACTGTACGAACCATGAGTTTTGATGCACCATGTTGCACACTACTTAACAGTAAGATTTAACTTGTTCAAGATTGCTTACTTGTAGAGAGAATTGGGCTTCTCAGCCTTCCATGAAGCTCAAAAGATATGACAGACCAGGATCCAAGGCCAAAGACACATCATATCAGAATGCTACATGATTAGTCTTTAGTGTCACCCTTTGGCTAGACCAGGAGAAATACAGGTCTTTCTAACAATAAATTATGCAGCTGAAGAATCCATAGGGAGGGTAAGATTTTGAAATATAATACTGCTTTTGGATCCCAGCTCCCATGATGCTAGGAGAGGGCAATGCTCCTTATATACAGCCCTCTGTTAAGGATCCAAAATCAGAAAGTCTTAAAATGTGTCCCATTGACTGCTACATGAAAAACTAGCATAAAAAATACCTGCTTAATGGATGGTCAATATAACCACTTATGTCCTAATTCAGTGATGAACTTCCTAATGGAATCTCTAAAATGCATAAAACTCCATTGTTCTTAGATGTTTAATTGGTACAAAACTCAATTCCTTATAAAAATTATCTTATATGCTAGCTCTTTGTATTCCCAAAAGCATGATAAATGTTCAATACATATTCAATATTAATTGAATTGTAGTATTTTGCCTGATGTTTAGTTTATTTTCTGATTTATTACCAACTCTCCAAACCCCCACCTACATCCCTACTGTTCACCACAGCTATCTCTGTCATCAATAATTTAAATAAGGGAGTTTGGGTGTAGGTCATGGTAGAGGACACTCCTGGCATGTATGAAGGTTCAATTCCTAGCACTACAATAATATCAATACTACTACTACTACTACTACTACTACTACTACTACTACTTATAATATTATTATTATAATTATTATTTAGTCAACACATTCCATGGGGTGAAAAAATAATAAATACTATTTTTCTCGTTGTCTACATACAATCCTTTAGCAAATTCTATCCACTCTATACATCCAAGCTATGATATGAATTTGTATATTCCTATATTATAACTACCATTATCACAACTATAGCTTTCAACGTGATCGGATGACTTTACCATTACAGCCACTACTCCTTTGATGTCCGTGTTACATCTTTGACATAACTTCCACAATACAAACATTATTGTGTTTTTCTTTTGTTTATTTGGTACATTATTCAAATTTGACTATATGTGTATATATGTATGTGTGTGTGTGTATGCACACTTCCATTAATTGTGACAAAGTTAATTTTTCTATTATTACCACCATAGGTCATAAAGTGAAATGTCTGTACTCAGATAGTCCAAGTACTAATCTCTCCTATGGAATTCCAAAAACTATACAGATCAACCACAAGAACAAGAGAAACAACACACATTCTACCTTTTCAGCAGAAGACAGAAAACTCTAAGAACTTAAAATTAATTTGAGTAGAAAAGATAAATAATTTCAAGTAATGATTTTTCTTGAGATACCATGAGCATTTAATTAACGTGCAGAGAAGTATTCATATCCTGAAATATTTATATCAGTAAGCAATGAGATAATCATGGTAAACGAACTTAAAAGGCAAGAAAATGAAAAAATATATATAAATAAAAAGAGAGTAGAAAGAAGGAAATGAGAAACATGGAAAGATAAGACCATTTAATCAATCAAACTGGAGAAAAGAAAATTTAATCAGTAATGAAATATAAAAAGTACCCACTGATACTGGAAAATGGCAAAAACAACCCTCAAAAATTATAAATAGTCACTTAAGGAAATCTATACAGAAATACTCTATAAAATATAAACCAAAACTGTTTGAAAAACATTTAAAAATATATACCATTATTAAAGTGAATATAGTTCCAAATGCAAAATTGGTTAAATGTTGAGATATGTGTTAGTATAATGGACTAAACTGGTAGATTTAAGGCCAAAAAATCATATTATCTTTGAAAGATACTGAAAAAACCCTTCAACAAATGTCTACTAATGATATTCATAAAATAAAAATGAATGGATATTTTCTTATTCTAAATACATATCCTAGTGACAAAGCTATCATTTTACTGTTGAGAAATTTTAGAGATTTATTCATCAAAATCAGGAAAAAGGCAAATACGCCTGCTCTATCCAGCACTCTTCAGCATTGTAGTACAGAATTTAGCTGAGTCAAGAGACATGAAGTAGAGCTCTAAGAATAAGACAAGACTATCCAAGCAGGACAAGAAGGTTGTTCTAGATTATGTTCTTCAGTACTTAAATTTAGATGAGGAGATTTGCATTTAGGAAGTTTTATGAAGAGAGTTTTTGGGATCAAACCATTAGAGAGTAAGAGAAGGAAAATGGTGTGAAGAGCGTATGAAACCGTGAAGAAAGTTAGAACTCACCTGACTCTTCAGGGTGTCTAGAAACTAGTATGGTGCCCTACCTTCAATCTTTAAGCAAGGGGTCTTGTGCCTTTACACACCAACACCAACCAGTTATCACCAAAGAGTTTACATGGCTTTGGGCAATGCTTGTCCCTTTGGGGGAAAAAAAAAGCCTGGAACAGGACTCAGCTGTGAGCTCTCACCTGCCAACACTCCCAGCAGCTGGAGAAAGGATCCTGTAGAAGGAAATATGAGAGGCTTGCCACTACATATTCTTCACAGCTGATATTCTAGTACACCTGGAAAATCGAATGGTAACAAAATTGTTCTTAAAAACAAGAAAGAGGATATCCAGACTCAATCATAATGACAAAAACTAAAACAAAACTGCACCAAGAAACTGTTTCTCCCCTCTCATATTGCCAAAAGTACAATCTTGACATAATACTGTTGGTGAGACTGTGGAGAAACAGGCACTCACAAACCTTGCTGGTGAGAATGCAGATTGTTATAGCCACTTTGGAGGAGGAACTTGGCAATGTGTAAGAAATTACATGCTTCTTACCAAACTGCTTTGAGGAAGTTAGCATATATTAGCATGCATATGCACAAATTTATTCAATTAAGCATTATTTGCAGTTGTAAAATATTTAAAAAAACACACAAAACTGAAAGGCCTGTGGAAGATTCATTGAAAAAACTAGGGTAGCTTTCCTCAATGATGTATATGCAGTTGTAAAAACAGTCAAGATGATGTGGGTAATTTTAAAAATGTTAAAGTTATATCTCCTTTTCTAGTTTTTGTGTAAGGATAGAAGAAAAATATAAAAACTTGTACAATATTAAATATATATATTTATATTAAATCACTTATTTTGCAAGAAGAAACCTAGAAAGTATAAACCAGGAAAACAAAGTAATTAGGGAGGTGAGAATGAGGTTGAAAGAATCAAAAAAGTAACTGTTGAGCATCGTCTTTTAGTGTCAGATTGATTTTTTGGAACTATGCTAATGATTTACAAAATAAATCAGATAAGAAGGAAAATTTCTGACACAAAATATGAATAGGGCTAAACACAAATATTTCATATGAGTAAAAGTAGAACTAGCCCAATTAACTATGGTATATATATTTTGTCTATTGTTGTTAGGTGCCGTCAAGTAGGTATCCGACTCATAGCGACCCTCTGTACAACAGGGGAAACACTATTGTCAGTGCTTCTCTGCTGTTCATAGGGTTTTCAACGGCAGATTGGTTTTTGGGAGGGGGTTGCCAGGTCCTTCTCCCAAGCTTACAGCTTCTGGTGTTCCCAGGCGGTCTCCCATCTAGGTACTAACAGGCCCGACCCTGCTTAGCTTCCGAGATCTGATGGGATCAGATTCCACAGGGCTACGGCTGCAGGCCATTTTGTCTATAGACATGACAAAAGACTATAAGAATTGTGATTATTATTAAACTCTAGTTATCATATTCATTTTTTACCACGATATTATTTTACTCTTGAAAATGCTTTCTATGTATTCCAAGAATGAAACACTAGGCAAAACCGTGGACTTGTATTTCTCACCATTTGAAAAGTTACATTAGAAGCAGAAGATCTATGATTATTACATTGAAATCAGAGGGACCAATTTAATATGCAGATGCAGAAACAGACATATATTTTGTAGCTCAATATGATGAAAGGGTCTAGAAATGATACCCAGCAATGGAACTGGGCACTCACAGGATCAAGATATCAGATTCTAAATACCATTTCCATTAAAAGGATCATAGCTTCTTGGAAAAAAATGATTGATGAGAGAGGAGTGATGCAAGGAAGATGGAAGAGTAGCCTGGAGCATCTCATAACATAGAGTAATTTAATGCTCAATGAATGATCTAAACAGGTCAAAACAATGAGTTCCCTTGAAAGGGACTTAAAAAGCCAAATATGATTTTATTTAATTAGTATTACAATATTACTAGAATGGTAGCCCACACAAGTCTGTCAGCTTGTCATGCTGTGGGGGCTTGCATGTTGCTGTGATGCTGAAAGCTATCCCACCTGTATTTCAGATACCAGTGGGGCCTCCCATGGTGGACAGGTTTCAGCTGAGCTTCCAGACTAAGACACACTAGACAGAAGGACCAGGCAACTTGCTCCCAAAACAATTAGCCATTGAAAACTCTATGAATAGCTGAGAAGCACTGTCAAATGTAGTGCCAGAAAACGATGCCTGCAGGCAGGAAGACATTGAAGAACTAACTGAGGAAGAGTTGCCTCCTCAAATTAGAGTTGACCTTAATAATGGGAATGGCATAAAGCCCCTGGGATCTCCTTCTGTTGATGTGGCACAATTGAAAATGAGAAGAAACATAGTGGACTCAGCAAAGGGCTCAAATATAAAAATACCATGTGCATGGCAGTGTCAGGGGGTATTTAGTTCTGTTGCATCTAAGGTCCCTGTGAGTCAGATCCAACTCAATGGCACTCAACATAAGAAGTATGGTATAATTTGATAAAAACCCTTGAGAAGATAGGCATAACATACAAACACCTTAACATCATAAAAGCCATCTATGACAGACCTACAGCTAACATTATATTAAATGGAGAAAATTTGAACCCATTTCCTCTAAATCAGGAAAAAGACAAGGGTGCCCACTTTCTCCTATTCTATTTAACACTGTGATTGAAGTCCTAGCCAGGGCAATCAGACTAGAGAAAAAAATCAAAGGGATACAGATAGACAATGAAAAGGTCAAACTATCTTTATTTGCTGATGACATAATATTTTACCTGAAGGATCTCAAAACCTCATCTAGAAGACATTTAGACCCAATGAACTCCTTTAGCAAAGTGGTAGGATATAAATTAACACAAAAAATCAATAGCTTTCCTTTACACCAACTATAAGCAGGAAGAGAAGGAAATTACAGATATAATACCTTTCATGATAGCCCAGCAGAAAATTAAATACCTTGGAATCAATCTAACCAAAGACCCTGCAGATCTCTACAAGGAAAATTTTAAAACATTAAAGAAAGATATCACAGAGGATACTAAAAAGTGGAAGGACCTTCCCTGCTCTTGAATTGGGAGCATCAATGTAGTAAAAATGGCTGTCCTACCAAAAGCAATCTATAGATTCAATGCAATTCCCATTAAAATCCCAGTGACAGACTTTACATTAATACAAAAATGACCCAAAAATTCATATGGAATCAAAAAAACCATGTATAGCCAAAATACTCTTAAGCTGCAAAACTAGTGCAGGTGGAATCACAATCTCTGACTTTAATCTATACTACAGGGCTGTGTTACTAAAAACAGCTTGGTACTGGCACAAAAATAGGCCTGACGAACAGTGGAATAGAATAGAAGATCCAGAGATACATCAACACATCTATAGCCACCTGATTTTTGACAAAGGAGCAAAGCAATTAAATTGGAAAAAGGATAGCCTTTTCAATAAATGGTGCTGAAAAACATGGATATCTGCTTGCAGAAAAATGAAAACTGACCTACATCTCTCAATATGCATGAGCATTAACTTGAAGTGGATGAAAGATCTTAACATAAAACCAGAAACTTTAAAATTAATGGAAAAAAGTATAGGCAATACACTCCAACATATAGGTATAGGAAAGTATTTCCTTAATAGGACTCCGATGGCTCAAGAAATCACAACAAGAATAGATAAATGGGATTACATGAAATTAAAAAGCTTCTGTGCAGCAAAGGAAACAATCAACAGAGTAGAGGAAATCCCCACTGAATGGGAAAAAGTCTTTGTATTCTATATATCAGACAGAAGACTAATTTCCAGAATTTATAAACACCTCAAGAAAGCAATACCCAAAAAAACAAATAGCCCAATACACAAATGGGCAAAGGAACTCAACAGACATTTCTAAAATGAAAAGGCTTGTAAAGCCATATAACACATGAAAAAATGCTCAATATCCTCACTAGGGAAATGCAAATCAAAACAATGCTGAGATCCCACCCTACTGCAGAAAGAATGGCCAAGATCTATAAAACAAATAACAACAAATACTAGAGGGGCTGTGGAGAAAAGGGAACCCTCTCACACTGCTGATGGGGTTGTAAATTGGTTCAACCATTTTGGAAATCAATATGGAGGTACCTCAAAAAACTAAAAATAGATCTACCATATGACCCAGCTATACCACTATTGGGAATATACCCAAAGGGAGATGAGTCATCATACCACAGAGATACCTGCATCTCCATGCTCAATGCAGCACTTTTCACAATAGCAAGGATATGGAATCAACCAAAGCGCCTATCAACAGAAGAATGGCTAAAAATTATGGTACATATACACAATGGAATACTTACTCAGCCATCAAAAAAATGAAATAATGTCATTTGCAGCAAAATGGATGTAATTGGAGAAAATTATCTTAAGTCAACTAACACAAGCCCAAAAAGAGAAATACTTTGTGTTCTCACTCATATGTGGGAGCTGAATAAAATTTACAGGTAGGAAAAAAACCTATACATAAATTGGAACATAATGAAAACCTAATATAAAATTAGCAGAGAAGAGAGAATTCAAGGAGCGGAAAGAAGAGGGAAGGATCTAGCAAAAGGAAGCTATGATGGGAGAAGAAAGGATGGGGAGGAGGGACAAGGAGGAGCAAGGAATGAGAGAGAGAGATCAACCTCAAAGTAAACAGCCCAACTTTAATAGTTTGGGAAATAATTATAATAATACCAACAAAACCAAAGAATGGTAATAATGCAAATGGGCTAGATTATTTATGTAATACTGCTGACAATGTAAAAAGATAGATAACTACAGTAAAAGGTGTGGACTAAATCATAATTGGGGTACAAGGGTATGCAGAAAAATATTCCCAAAAAAAGGCAGGCAAGTAGAAGAGAGACCATTGTGGGGGGGTTGAGAGGGGAGAGGAGGGGCACAAGTGGTAAGGGGGAAGTTATCTGTGCAATGTGCAGTGAAATGCATATACAGAAGTGCCACAATGAAATGCATGTCAGAATGAAGCACATTAAGTTATACATTAAAATTTTCCAATAAAAAAGAAGTATGGTATAGTTTAATAATTACAAAATAATATAACTTTATCAGTTCATATTTAAGTTAGTCAATAAATTAAAAGAAAATGATTTTTCATACAATAGCATTCCATTTAAGATGTGCAGAAATGATGGAGTAGAACATCATCATTTTGCACTTATCATATTAATAATTGGCTTAGGTAAGTCTCATCAGGGGATGCTAAAGTCTATGCAGAGAACATTTTATGAGAAACAGTATCTTTTATATAATCTCATAATATCTCCACAAAATAATTAGAAAGTATAAAATAGCAATTTTATGGAGAAGAAAAGTGGCAGAATCCTCCATAAAAATTGTGATCCAACTTAACATTCTCTGTAATTGGAAAAATAGGCATAACGACAGCAAAATGAGAAACTGAGAAGGACCTACCCTAATGGGTATGTTATTCCTACTAACCTTCTTCTGCCTGCCAAAAAGCAAACAATAACAAAAAAAAGCAAAACAAGATAAAAAATGTAAAACCCACAACCCAAATCTAATCATGAGGAAACATCAGACAAACCTAGATTAAGAGACATTTTACTAAGTAACTGGCTGTCATGTTTAAAATTGTAAAGGTCATGAAAGACAGATGGGCCAGTATAAATCAAAGAAGACAAAAGAGCAGTGCTTCTCACAGTGTGGTTCCCAAGCTAGTAGTTTCAGCATCACCAAAGGATTTGTTGAAAACATAAATTGTGTTGCCAATTTCAATAATTAGCTGAATCAGAGTCTCTTGTGGTCAGTGTTGTATTAAATCCCATAATGTTTTATTTATTTATTTAGTTAGTTATTCAATTTTTTGCCATGCTGGGGAACAAAAAACCCAGGGGCTTGTACATGCCAGGCAAGTGTGGTATTACTGAACCACATCTCCAGTGCCCTAGTGTTTTTGATGTATGCTAAAACTGTTAAATGTCTTAGCAACTAATTGCTACATGATATTGGATCATTGATTTTCTCCTTTTTGGTAGCTATAATGGACATTGTTGGTGATATCTGATAAAGCTTATAGATAAGAAAATAATATGATATCACTGTCTTTGTTTCTTCATTTTGTTTAACAAGTTACCATAAGTATAGCCACATAAAGCAACTGCTGTTTATTCATTCACAGTTCTATAGGTGAGGAGCATGTATGCAGCCTGGCTCAGTTCTGTGTTCCGGAACTTTCAAGGTTAAAAAGAAGATGAAGGGCTTGCAGCATCTCTATGTATAAATTTGGGAACATACACTTCCAATCATGAGGTTGTTGGGAAAACTCAGTTCTTTGATACTGTAGGACTTGCATTCCATTTACTTGCTGCTGTCAGCCAGGTTTCTTCTCCTCAGGACTTGAGTCTCCTAGAGACTGTTTGCATTCCTCACCATATGGCTACTTCTGTTCTCAAAGCCAATTAAAGAGAATCTCTCTGTGTGCAAATCATATTTGAACTTTAAACTTGTTTCTGACTTCTAGCACTTTCGATTATGCCGGTTCTACCTGGATTCTCTTCCTACATTAAGGTCAAATGATTTGGATCCTTAATTACATCTGCAAAGTCCCTTCACAGCAGTATCTAGATTAGTGTTTGATTCAATAAATGGGACATGGTAATCGTACACTAGGCCCGTGAAATTTTGAAGGGTATATAGAATTCTGATTGGCATAAGAATCAATCCCTATTTTCAAAAATAAGTGATTATATAGGGGAATGTCTAATTCTTAAGAAATACACAGTAAAATGTAATAGAAATTATGACTGCAAATTATATTCAAGTAGTTCAGGAAAAGAACATCCCAATATATATGTGAAAACAAATAAGTAGATAAATAGATAAATGGTAGGCTATGGCAAAGGTACTAACAGTTGGGAAAATGGAAAAAAATTTATATGATGCATACATACCTTATATATGTATATACATTCACATTTCTCTTGATAAAGGCATAAGGATTTTTGACTCATAAAGGTATGCATGAGTTCAGATTAGTACACTCTACTAAGTATATTTTCTAGGTGGTTGCAACAATTCTTATGTGCATAACCTAAGTGTAAGGATTCACATGTCACTATATCTTTGTTGTTGCTAGGTGCCATTAAATCCAGTATATACAACAGAACAACACTATGTTCAGCAGAACATAAATTCCCCAACAGTGTGCCAGGCACACAAACTTTTCTGTTTAAAGCCATTGTTGAAACCCCTGTGTAAATCAATAAAGTTGAGAGTCTTTCTTTTTTTCTTACCCACCATTCTCCCAAACGTGATGTCCTTCTCCAAAGACTGGTCCCTACTGACCAATTGTCCAAAGTACATAAAATAGAGTCTAAGCCATGTTTGGGCTGGGATTTAGCTCAGTGGGTAGAGCGCTGCGCTGCAGTCTCTGAGGCCTGGAGTTCAGGAGAAGGGCCTGGCAATCCACTCCCAAGGCAATCCCGAAGCACTCAGTCATTGAAAACCCTATGAGGGTTGCTATGAGTCAGATACTGACTCGATGGCACCTAACAACAACAACAAGCCATGTTTGCTTTCAAGGAGCATTCTTGCTGTACATCTTCTAGGACAGATCTCGTGGTTCTTATGGCAGTCGATGGTATATTCAATACTCATCTCTGACACCATAATTCAAAAGTATTAATTATTCTCTTGTCTCCCTTATTTAACATCCAGCTTTCACAAGCATAAGACGCAACTGAAAATATAACATGAGTCAGGCATGCCTTAGTCTTCAATGTTACACATTTACTTTTCAACATGTTAAAAAGGTCTTTTGCAACAGCTTTTCTCAATATAATGCATTCATTGATTTCTTGACTGCTGCTTCCATGGGTGTTAATTGTATAACCAAGTAAAACAAAATTGTGGACAATCTCAGTCTTCTCTCTGTCATGAAGTTGCTTACAGACTCAGATGTAGGGAATTTTGTTTTCTTGATATTGAGAGAAACAAATAAAGAAAAATCTTGGATAACTTCAATCTTTTCTCCATTTACCATGAAGTTGCGTGCTGACACAGTTGTAAAGATTTTTGTTTTATTGATGTTGAGGCACAATCCATGCTGAAGGCTGTGTTCTTTGATATTAATCAGTAAAAGTTTCAAATCCTCTTCACTTTCAGCAAGCAAATTTGTGTCATCTGCAAAACACAGGTTCTTAATGAGTCTTTCTTCAATCTTCCTATTACATTCTTCTTTATAAAGTCCAGATGTTCAGCTCAGCATAGACATTGAAGAGGTGCAGTGAAAGATATAGTCCTGACACACATTCATCTTGACTTTAAACCATGCAGTCTTTCCTTGTTCTGTTTGAATGATTGCTTCCTGTTCCATGTACAGATTCCTCATGAGTACAACTAAGTGCTCTGGCATTATCATCCTTTGCAAGGTTATCATAATTTATTGTGATCTACACAATCAAATGCCTTTGCATAGTTGATAAAACATAGATAGACATCATTCTGGTATTCTTTACTTTTTGGATAATAAACATCTGACATTAGCAATGATGTCTCTCATTTAATGTTCTCTTTGAACTGGCTTGATTTTCAGGTAATACATAGTCCACACACTTCTGTAGTCACTTTTGAACAATTTTGTGAGAAATTTTATGAGATATTAATTAATAATATTGTTTCTCAGTTTCCATATTCTCTTGGACCCCTTTTCTTAGGAATAGGCACAAATATGGGTATCTTCCAGTCTGTTGTTCAGGTGGCTGTTTTCCAAATCTCTTGGCATAAAAAAGTGAGCACCTCCAGTGCTACATCTGTTTGTGGAAACATCTCAATTGATATTCCACAAATTCCTGGAGCCTCGTGTTTCAACAATTCCTTCAAGGCAACTTCCACTTCTTCCTTCAGTAGCACTGTTTCCTAATCTTATGCAATCTCTGGAAATGTTTGGTCATCCACCAATTCTTTTTTCTTTTATAGTTCTTTGAATGCCTTCCATCTTCTTTTGATGTATCTTGCGTCTCTTAATGTTTTCCCTATAAAAATCTTTCACTGTTGCCCCTCCATGCTTGAACATTTTCTTTAATTCTTTAAGCTTGAGAAAAAAACACCATGTTCTTCCTTCTTGGTATTCTATCTCCAGCTCTTTGCACATGTCATTTTATAATATTTGACATCATTTATTTATTTAAACTCATCATTACTTCCTTTTACTTTAACTCCTTGATGTACAAGGACAAGTTTCAAAAAAATCTTTTCACATGTAATTTGGCCTTTATTACCCCTGTCTTTTTAATAAACTTTTGCTTTCCTCATAATAATGTCATGCCACAACCCATCTTGTCTTCAATCATTAGTGTCTAGTGCATCAAACCTATTCTTGAGGTAGTCTCTGAACTCACATGGTATATACTCAAGATCACACCTTGGCTCTCATACATTTGTTCCAATATCTTCAGTTTCACTTTGAAACTGCATTTGAGCAGATAATGGTATGATCCATAATCAGCATCTGGTCTTGTTCTGACTTTTAATATTATAGTTTTCTATCATTTCTTTCCACATATGTATTCAATTTGGTTCTTCACAAGGAAAGAAAAATGATATTAAAAAGAAAATAAAAAAAGAAAAGACCAAATTACATGTCAAAAGATACACTGAAGTTTGCCTAGGCAAATCCAACAGCTAAAGAGAAAGGAACATGTGACAAAGTTAGGAACTAAACAGAAGATTTTGAAGGGCAACTCAAGAAGACACAATCAAATACTATAATGACTTGTGCAAAGAGTTGTGTATAGAAAACTAAAAGAGAAGGATATCCTCTGTTTCTGTCAGGTTTAAGGAACTGAAGAAAAAATTCAGGACTTCAGTGGCAATAATGAAGGATGCTTTGGGGAGAAATATCAAATAAGATGAAAGGAATTCAAAGAATCATTATACAAAAAAGAATTAGTGCATGACCAACTATTTCCAGAGATTACATATGATCAGGAACAAGTGGTACTGAAGGAAGAAGTGGAAGTTGCCTTTAAGGAACTGGTGAAACACAGAGCTACAGAAATTGAGATGCTTCAACAAACAGATGCAGCACTGGAGGTGCTCACTGGTTTATGACAAGAGATTTGGAAAATAGCTATCTGTCCAACTGACTGGAAAAGACCATATTTGTGCCTATTCCAAGGAAAGGCCATCCAACTGAATGTAGAAACTATCAAATGGTATCATTAATATCACAAGCAAGCAAAATTTTGCTAAAGATCCTTCAAAAACATCTGCAGCAGAATGTAGACAGGAAGTTGCTAGAAAATCAAGGTAAATTCAGAAGAGGGTGTGGAACCATAGACATAAGTGCTGATGTCAGATGTATATTAGCTGAAAGCAGAGAAGACCAAAAAGATGTCTATTGATGTTTTATTGACTATGTAGAGGTATTTGACTGTGTGGGTCATAACAGGTTATGGACAACATTGTGAAAAATGGGAATACCAGAGCAGTTAATATTACTCATGATAAATCTTTACATTGAACAGGAGACAGTCATTCAGGCAGGACAAGGAAATACTGCGTGGTTTAAAGTCAAGAAGAATGTGCATGGGGGCTGTATACTTTCTCCATACCTCTTCAATCTCTGTGATGAGAAAATAATCTAAGAAGCTGGATTTTATGAAGAAGAATGTGGTATCAGCATTGGAGGAAGACTCTAACAATCTATGTTATGCAGATGACACAACTCTGCTTGCTGAAACTGAAGACAATTTGAAACATTTACTGAAGGTCAAAAAATATAGCCATCAGTATGGACTGTGCCTCAACATCAATATAACAAGAATTTTTACTTCTGAGTCAGTACACAACTTCATGACAAATGGAGAAAAGATTGAGGTTGTCCAAGATTTTGTTTTACTTGCTTCTACAATCAACACTCACAGAAACAGCAATCAAAAACTCAAAAGACATATTACATTGGGAAAACCTGTTGCAAAAGATCTCTTCAAAGTGTTTGTTGAAAAGGAAAGATGTCACATTGAAGACGAAGGTGCAACTCATGCCATGATATTTTCAGTCACATAATATGGTTATGAAAGCTGGACATTGAATAAGGAAGACAAGAGAAGAGTTTATGCTTTTGAATTATGGTGCTGGAGACCAATGTTTAACATATGATCAATTACAAAAAAAAAAAAAACACACACAATGGATCTGTCCTTGAAGAAGTATAACCAAAGCACTCTTTGGAAACAAAGATGGTAGAATGTGTCTTAAGTTTTGCCCATGTCATCAGGAGGAACCAAACTGTGGAGACAGATGTCATGTTTTGGAGAAGGGCAAGTCAGTACAAAAGGAAGATCCTCATCTAGATGGATTGACACAGTGTCTGCAGCAATGGGCTTAAACAACAACAACAAAAAAGATCATGAACCTGGCACAGAATTGGGGAATTTCATTCTGTTGTACATAGAGTTGCCATGACTGGGAACTATTTGATGATACCTAATAACAACAACATGTTCCATCTAGTGAATTCCATGTGTATAATTCCCTTTTATCTTGGCAAAAATATGTATTTGTAATGAAAAGTTCATTGGCCTGACAAAATTATATCATGCCATCTCCAGCATTGCTTCTATCACCAAGGCTATATTTTCCAACTACTGAACCTTATTCTTTGTTTCCAACTTTTGTATTCCAGCCACTAGGAATTATCAGTGCATCTTGATTGCATGTTTGATCAATTTCAGACTGCAGAAGCTGGTAATAATCTCACCTCTCTTCATTTTTGGTCGTACTGGTGGGTGCATGACTTTGAATAATATTTATATTAGCTGGACTTCCTTGTTGGCCTATAGACATTATTCTATCACTGACAGCATTACACATCACAAAAGTTCACGAGAGATCTTTTTCAATGATGTAGACCACTCCACTACTCTTTATGCTGTCATTCCCAGCATAGTACACCATATAAATATCTGATTCAAAATGGCCCAGACCAGTCAATTTTAGCTCACTGATCCCTAGAATGTTGATGTTTATGTACTCCATTTCCCTTTTGATAATTTCTAATTTTCCTAGATTAATACTGCATACATTCCACATTCCAATTATCAATAGATGTTTAAAATTGTTCCTTCTCATTTTGAATTGTGCCACATCAGCAAATAGATGTTACTGATAGTTTACTCCATTGCATTCATTATGTTTTACTCTATTTTGAGGCGTCAACTCTTCTCCAGTTGTCTTTTGAGTGCCTTCCAACCTGGGGCACTCATTTTCTGGCACTAGATCTAACAGTATTCCTCTGCTATTCATAGAGTTTTCAATGGCTAATTGTTTCAGGGGTGGGTTAGTAATGTCATTCTCCCTTGTCTATTTTAGTCTCCCTAGAAATTTTAGTACAGTGTTGAATAGAAATGTGAATTGAAGTCATCTTTGTCTTTCCTCAGTCACAATTTGAATTTGTCTTACACTTCACAATTAGTATATTAGATTTACTATTTTTTTGTATAATTTATTTTAACATTAAGGAAGTTCTTTTCTACTCCTAGTTTGATAATATTTTTTGAAGTAGTAACATGGAACTTTGAATTCTCTTTTAAAGTATTTTTATTATCTGGAAACTCAGCTGAAACCTGTCCATCTGGGTGGCCCTGCTTCAATCTGTAATATCAGAGGCATAGCCATTGCTTTCAGCATCACAGCAACATTGATGACCCCACATTATGGCACACTGACAGACATCTTTAACAATATATTATTGGTTTTCTTATTTTATGCACTATGGTGTTTATTTGGTGTTAGCTCATGTTTTAAATTTGCATTTCCTTAAAGACTATTGATGTATAGCATTTTAATAGACATTTCCATATCCTTAATTTGTTAAGCATCTGTTCAATCCATTAGACCATTTTCCCATTAGATTGTGTGATTTTTCCTCATTTATTTGTATGAGTTTTTTAAACATTGTGAATAGAAACCTTTCTGTGATACAAAACTTACAAACATTTTCTTCCCCCTTCATGGCTTGTTTCTTTACTTTCTTAATGTCTTCAATGAATGGATATTTATTTAGATAATATCTACTTTGTCAATAGACTCCATTTCTGTACTGTTTAAATTCCTACTTTTTATTTTGTTCAAGAAATATGTTTCTAGTGTACTAATGTCTATAGACATTAATAAAGTTTCATAATTTATCTTCTAGAATTATATTTATAAAAACATTTTTGATGTTGATTTTTGGTATAGTATAAAGTAAAAGATAGTATTTATTTTTATATTAATATTTAATTGCCCTGGCCAATTCAATCAAAAAGACTGTCTCTTCCCCATTAAATTGAAGTGCTGTCTTCATTATAATTCAGATGACTATATATGGGCTCATCACTCTCCCAAATCCACATTGTCTGTATTCATACAGACATTTGTGTTTTTTAAACATTAAAACATAATAAACTTTTCTCTTTTGTAAAACATTTATATGTCAGATTTATTTATCTTATTCAATTGTTTGGAAATTTTAGTACAGTGTTGAATACAAATGTGAGTTGAAGTCATCTTTGTCTTTCCTTAGTCACAATTTGAATTGTCTTACATTTCACAATTAGTATATTAGATTTACTTTTTTTGTATAATTTATTTTAACATTAAGGAAGTTCTTTTCTACCACTAGTTTGATAATATTTTTTGAAGTAGTAACATGGAACCTTGAATCCCCTTTTAAAGTATTTTTATTTACATATTTTTGCTTTTTTTTTTAAATAAGGGCAGTATAGCCTTTGCTGAGCTACAAAGGAGGAAATAATGTATGTGAAAAACCTTGTCAATATAACTTCTACTTCAAAATTAAATTCCAAAGAGTATTTTTAAAGCTGTCACTCAAAACCCATTACTTCAGAATCAATACATTTTTTGAAGCCATGGTAAAATTTACATATAGTTAAGATTTGCATGCCTACAGCCAAGCACTGTGGCCTCAGATCCCATCGAGTCTTGGAAGCTAGGCAAGGTCGGGCCTCTTAGTACTTGAGTGGGAGACCACTTGGGAAAACCAGGTGCTGTAGCCTTCGGAAAAGGACCTGGAAGCCCACTCCCCAAAATCAATCTGGCATTGAAAACCCTATGCATAGCAGAAGAGCACTGACAATAATGTTGCACCTGTTGGACATAGGATCGCTCTGAGTTGGGCACCAATTGGATGGCACCTAACAACAACAACAACAACAACAAGATTTACATGCATAATTTGGTTGGTAAGAAAGCAAATTAAACTTTCAACATGCTTAGGGAGAATTACAAAAAGCCAACATTGTAGTATGCTAGATTCACCAACACACGTGTATGATGTTAGCTGTCTTCTCAATATACATGCTTTTATTTTGTTGAGGTACCAACTTCTATACCAACTTTGTTGAGAGCTTTTTTAAAATATTGACACATACTAATTGCACATATTAATGCGTTATATCATTAATCAACTTTGCATGTCAACTTAAACTCACCTAATGGGATAAACCCAACTTTACTCTGATGTGTTCATTGTTTCATATACCTGTTTTTGACTTGATAATATTTTCTTTAAGATATTTTGTACTTATATTAATGAACAAATTTGTGTATAATTTCACTTTTATAAATAGACTTCGATTATATTTTCTTATTTTCTGAAAACTTTACATATGATTGAAATTTTCTTGGAAGTTGATAGAACTCATCTTAATCAAACAATCAAAATTCTGATGTTTCTTT